>RJWJ010041401.1:0-13514 GCA_004363605.1 Indri indri | reverse complement strand
TTGAGACAGAGTCTCACTCTCTTGCCTGGGGCGAGTGCCGTGGCGTCAGCCTAGCTCACAGCAACCTCAAACTCCCGGGCTCGAGCAATCCTACTGTCTCAGCCTCCCGAGTAGCTGGGACTACAGGCATGCGCCACCATGCCCGGCTAATTTTTTCTATATATATTTTTAGCTGTCCAATTAATTTCTTTCTATTTTTTGGTAGAGACGGGGTCTCGCCCTTGCTCAGGCTGGTCTCGAACTCCTGAGTTCAGAACGATCCGCCCGCCTCGGCCTCCCAGAGTGCTAGGATTACAGGCGTGAGCCACTGCGCCCGGCCCAAGAGTAAGCTTTGAAGTGAATTTTTCCCTAGCGCTTTCAGACAAATGCTCATCCTGCCTGACAACTTGATTTCACCCTTGTAAAAGCCTAAGCAGAGACCCTAGCCACACCTTGCCAGACTTCTGACCTACACAAGTGTGAGTTGATAAATGGATGTTGTTTTAAGCCACAGATTATTGGCATTTTGTTAATAGCAGTTGAAAACTGATACAAATGCCTATTACAATAACTTTTCAGGCTGGGCTTGGTGGCTCACGCCTGTAATCCCAGCACTTTGGGAGGCCAAGGCCAGAGGATCGCTTGAGGTCAGGAGTTTAAGACCCGCCGAGGGCAACATAGTGGAAACCCCATCTCTACAAAAAACAAAAACCAAAATTAGCTGGGTGTGGTGCACACCTGTAGCTCTACCTATGCAGGAGGCCGAGGCAGGAGGATCACTTGAGCCCGGGAGTTGGAGGCTTCAGTGAGCTATGGTCAGGCCACTGCACTCCAGCCTGTGACAGAGTGACACCCTGTCTCTAAAAACAAGAAATCTCAGAGTTACCAAACTTCTCACAGAAATTCAGAGGCAAATAAACAGTAGTAGATTTCACAGGATACTGACAAGGAATGTTGGTCCACTAAAGTGGCACCTCTAGTAACTATAACAAAAGCAGTTTCCACTTCCTTAACCACCACTCAGCTTAGAAATCATGGGAGTTTTGATGACGTTTTATAATTTTAGGGGGATTTTTATTATTTCAGAACGTATGCATAGGAATGATCCCTTATTACAGTTTTCAGATTGCATTATTTCAGATGAAATAACTAAGATTTCCTGAAATACGATGTTATATCTTTTTGTTTCCCATTAAACCTTGAGTTCAGCAAAGGAAGTGACTGGGTCTTAGTCATCTTTTTGTCCCTAGTACCTAGCACAGTGCTTGGCATGTTATAGGTGTTTAATAAATATTAGCTGGAAAATTGAAATGGAATAGAATGAATAAATATTCTTTAATATTCAATAAAATAAATATGTCCAAAGTTCTATTTAGATTCAGGGTGAGAAAACAAATAGGAATGACCATATTCCAATAAAACTTTATTTACAAAACAGGCAGTGGCCCATATTTGGCCCACAGGCTGTAGTTTGCTGAGCTCTGATATAGATCACAAGTTGTTATATCCTCTAGGCAATTCTAACATATAGCAACCTTCATGGCAAGTGTGAGATTTTTAAAAAATATACTCTGAATATTGAATAGAGTTAAATAAAGTGTACTTCTTTTCCAGACTGTATTTACTATTTGCCTCAGATATTCCCCCTGGTGCAAAGGGAAGTCAGTCATTCCTTCCCAAGGTTGAGATCTTCCCTAGTTTATGTTTCATTCTGTAACTTTTTTGTGAGTAAATTCTGAATGACGCAAAGCTAAGCAAACAGGATGTCTTGAATGAATGTGCTCATATGTGTGGGGTGGAGATATTTCTTTCTTTAATATTAAAATATGAAGTTAAATTCTTCAGGTCATGTATGATACTCTGACTTATAAAAGCTTACGAAGGGTGACATACACACACAGAGGCTCCCTCTAAATTGTGAACATTTGTGACCAGCAGGAGGCATAGACAAGGATCGCCAGAGGGGAAGGTGGAAATAGAGGCAAAGATTCTTTGCTGTCATTCCATGTTACCAACACTTTTCTTAGAGCTTGCAAGGCAGTGTTCTTTGGGACAAGTCGTTGGCAGGTATAAAATGTCAGCTAGCCAGGGGGAAACAAATATGGAGGCAATTGACTGAAGCTGCTTTGTCTACTGATTCTTCACCTAGGAATTCATCCTAAGAAAAAAAATTAAGGATGTAGGCATTGGTTTGGCCACAGGCTTGTTCATAGCATAATTCTTTAAAGAAATTTTTTTGGCTGATCAGTGAAGATATTCCAAAATGGAAGAGTAACTAACTAAATAAATAAATGTATATTCATACATGGAAATTCAGCCAATAGAAATGATGTTACAAAAGAATATTTAATGACATAGAGATTCACATTATTTTGTTAATTAAAATAAACTGTTTACAATATGTGTATACAGAATGGTATCAGTGAATGCCTATTTTTTCACACTTATATTTATAGTATAACCTTATTTTTGTTTAAAAAAGTTTATACACACATTTATAGATATATACATGCATGCTTCAGTATAATTAGTTTGTTAAGAGCGTGGACTGTGACAGACCTGGCTTTAAATCTCTGTGCTGTAACTTCCAGGCTTTTTAACGTTTGCAAGTTTCTTACATATTCTCTGCTTCATTTTCCCTATTTGCAAAACGAGAATAAGCTCACATCTTACTTTAAGTCCCCATTTTTCTAAACATAGTAGGTGTTCAAGAGGTATTTGTTGAATAAACAAAGTGCCCATCATGGTTGGTGCATAAGAAATTTTATTTTATACTAAAAATGAGAATTGAAATGCCAAATCCATCAACTTTTTCAAAGAGCTTGGAAAAAACATGTAATTACTTTATAAAGATAATTTTCAATTAATTTTTAAATTTACTTATAGTAAAATTCACTCTTTTTGGTGTACAGTTCTGTGGGTTTTAACAAAAACATAGAGTTGTGTAACTCCCTCCACAGTCACGATACAGGATAGTTCTATTAACTCAAAAACCTCCCTTGTGCTGCCTGCTTTCTGGTCAACTTTTCTCCCCAGCCTCCAATCCCTGGCAACCACCAATTTGTTCCCCTATCCCTATAGTTTTGCCTTTTCCAGAATGTCATAGAAATGGCATCATCTAGTATATAGTCTTTTGTGTGTGGCTTCTTCCACTTAGCATAATGCATTCGACATCCATCCATGCTTTAGCCTTTATCAATAGTTCCTTCTAAAGGTAATACTTTTAAAGATAACTCTGAGAGTAACCCTGTTATTTATGAAACTGTTCATGTAATAACCACATGGGTCTTTTATCCCTAAAGTTGTCCTGGAGCCAGAGTTGTGGCAGGGTAGAATGTTAACATGGAAGAGTACTTGAGAAACAGCCTGTTGAGAAGATGAGGAGTCTAAAAGCCAAATCAAAGGTATTACCCCAGGTGAGCTCAAGTCAGAGTTGAGACCAGAATCCAGAGCTCATGATGCTAAACTTGCAAGGTTATATTGGAAGTTCGACAGGGTAAAGAATTCTGGTGGTGTACTAATGAAAAACTCCCTGGAGGGCAGGGAGAGGCACTGTATGCATGTGTGTGCGCACGTGTGTGTGTGTGTGTGTGTGTGAGAGAGAGAGAGAGAGAGAGAGAGAGGTGTTTTGTTGAAACGATGACATTAAACTATTTTTAGAAGGAGAAGAAACCAGAACTTCTCATAGACCTTCTATCATTATTATTTTTTGCATTAGGGGTAAGTTTGTGTAAATCCGTCTTCATTTTGTAGCATTTGTAGTAAGTAGTGAGTGGTTTGGGGAGTGCCCAAAGGTATCTTAGATGCTGGTTTCACCCCTGGAGCAGATATATGGTAATTAGCCAAGCCTTTTAAATGTGTAAGTTTGGCCTGATGAGCACCAGATCCCCACAGACAATCACACCAGATCTTGGAGAAGTGTGCGGAGGTGTGCAGTTTTGCCCTGAAGCCTGAACTAGAAAGCGTCCTTTTACTGTTTATTATTGACCCTATTTGTCTTTTATTTCTAAAGGAGTAGGAATACTTTATTTTAAAATAACTAGTTTACATGTAAGTACCATATTATACCTCTTTTTTTAAAAAAAAAAACAATGATATAGTTTTTTAATTCTTAAAAATCATATTAGGTTTTAAAAAATAGGATCTCTTAAAGCTATATGAAATACTATTTTTATTGCATAAGACAATGAACAAGATAAATAACCTTAAGGAAGATTTGAATTTATGGTATATAATATGAGATGCAGAAAAATTCTGTAAATAGCATGAAATATTTATTAATTTAACTTGGTCGCAGCAATTCATGCTTTGACCCATGTACATATCAGCTAGATTCCCTCTGCATTATTTTAAACCTCCCTTTTAAAACATTTTTTATAGCACCTGACTAAATATCACAGATACAGAATTTAGTTAAGTACCCAAGGAAATTTATGTATTTGCTCTGTTTACAGCAACTTTAACTTAAATCTCTGGTAAACATGGCAATTGTTATAAGGAAATATATGTTATTTGCCATGTTCAAATCTAAATTCTAGGAAACTGTTCTTGAAGTGTAATTGTGTCTTTGGTTTGGTATTTCATTTCCGTTCATAGTTCAAACATTTGTTGTATATTTCTGTGTGGTTTATATGTTTTTTCACGTCAGTATCACAAGATCTTTATTTAGAATTTTAAGCTAAATATTTTTTCTTTGAATAATTCATCCTTTAAAGTCCCTTTCCTCCTTTTGTAGAGTTTCTATAATCAAGGATATGGGAACCAAACAGAGAGTGTGCTAAGTGTTGTGGTCGTTGACAAATTAGTCTGGTTAGATAAGTCTCCCAATTGGAGTGTCTAGCCCACAGAAAGAAGAAGAAGGTAGAAAACAACATCCAAAATGCTTACAAAATCAGTGATCTGTGATAGGGAAAGAGCCTGAGACACCATCCCTGTGTTGAACTGAAGGAAAAATCAAGAACGTCAATTTTAGCTATTGAAATTGCCTTATGGTGCTTGGGAGGTGCTAATTTGATCAGACATCTTTTGGAAAAATTGTAGATATTAGGTAGTTAAATGTGAAATGTCTGATTTCGAATCAAAGGTGTAGTTTATTATATCTCAAGAAGCAGTACAATCAATCAAAGTGTGCGCCTAAAATATTGACACAGTTTTGCCATCTCAATGGTAGCTTGCTTATGCCACCAGCAAAGAAGCCTGGAGAACAAGTGGTGATGAAATTGCAAAAGGCATTTTCCACAGCTTGTTGAGAATTGAATATTTTTCCTGGCAAGAAGTGGTCCAAAACCTGGAAGAAGTGGTGGTCAGCTGGTGCAAGGTCTGGTGAATATGGTAGATGACAGAAGGTTTCCAAGTTCAGCCTCTGTAGTTTGAGCAGCGTTGTGTGACATGTGGTGAGTATTGTCTAGCAAGAGGATTGGCCAGTCTCTATTGACCAATCTCGGCTGCTTAATCACAAGCATGCTCAATATTTCATCCAAATGGTTGCAGTAGACATCCGTTGTAATCGATTGACCAGGTTTCAGGGAGCTATAGTGGGTAATACCAATGCCGGACCACCAAACAGACACTGTTAGCTTTCCTTGATCAATATTTGGTTTTGGACTATGTTTCAGCACTTCTTCTTTATCTAATCATTGTGCCAAATGCTTGCAATTGTCAAAAAGAATTCATTCTTCATCACACGTAACAATATGGTGTAGAAATGGTTCACCTTTATGTCATGACAGCAAAGAAAGGCAAGCTTCAAGACTCTCTCTCTTCTGGTGCCTTTTTAATTCACGTGGAACCCATCTATCCAGCTTCTTCTTTACCTTGCTGATTTGTTTTGAATGGTCCAATATTATTAGAATAGTAACATCCAACCTTGCTGCTAATTCAGGCATAGGTTGAGATGGATTCGCTTCCACTACAGCTTTCAGCTCATCATTATCTGCCTTGGCCTCAGATCACACATGTGGCTCATTTTCAAAATTAAAATCACCAGAATGGAGCTTCTCAAACCATTAAGGTACTGTGCATTCATTAGCCACATCCTTCCCAAACACTTCATTGATATTTCAAGCTGTCTGTGCTGCATTGATTCCGTGACGGAACTCATATTCGAAAATAACACAAATTTTTGACTTATCCATGGTTTCAGAAAAATTGCTCTAAAAAATTTGAATGATAATCAAAAGCCAAACCATGAGTTTGAGAGAATGAGGATGTACCTTCACAATAAAAATAAAAAGACATGTCAAAGTCAGAGATATCAACTGTCAAACTTAGTACTTAAGAAAATCAGACATTTCATACTTAATAACCTAACAGAAAGAAGCAAGTCCAGAAAGATAGCTCTCTGGCTGCAGGCCCTACTGCACATATATAACAACAGGATCGAGCAGATTCTATAATAGCTGGGAATAAAGGCTTGAGGAATATAGAAGATGTCAGTAGCAACAAGCAACTTGAATTCCTCAAGATAAAGACCATGGCTGGGAAGAATTGAGCAGGCAGTGAAGGTTACTGACTCCACATTAATAATAAATTTATGAGAGTGCAGAACAAATCATGCCAGGCCATCTTTATCGTTTTCTAGGTGGATGTGCAAGATTAAAGAAAGGAATTCAATAGCTGTAATATCTGGAATTGAGTAAATCATCTAATTCAGTGTCTCCACAAATCTTTGGGGGCAGTGGGGGCGGGGGCAGAAGAGGGGGAGAACCTCAGTGAGAATTGGCTCTGAGCACTGTCATGTGGATTCAATTTGGCTGTTGTAATAAATTACAATGGAACAGGGTCCATTGGGACAATGTTGGGATCAATAAAAGGTCAGTCTGTAACATCTCCAGCAGTGGTCTGGAAGAATGGATAACACACTTTATTAAGCTTGGCAGGCCAGGAGATTTTGGAACTGTTGTGGTCACCACCACTGTCATTAGCCGTTATGAAGCACCTGTTGGGTATGGGGCACTCCGGGGCTGCTAGATGAAAGATAGAATGTGTACAATTGCCCAAGTGTCAACCTGTTTAAAAATGATGATAATAGGTACAATTTATTGAATATTTACAAGACTTCCATGCATAGTACTAAGCCATTTTCATGGATTATTTCTTTTAATCCTAACAACAACCTTTTAAGGGGGGTTTTCTTCCCATTTTGCAGATGGGGAAAGTGAAGTACAGAGAATCGCTCTAGGTAAGGCAGCTGATAAGTGGCAGCAATTGGTTATGAACTGAGGTAGTCTGGCTTTTCCTCTGAACCACTGTCTATGCATGTATAGTAAATATCTCTATGTGCTCATGGAGAAAGACTCTATTCATTTATTAGTTCATTCACTTTTTTGTTCTTTTATTCAGCAAACATATTAAATATACTTAACATGTTCCCAGCATAGAAGAGGAGACAGAACTCATTCAAAGATAATTTTCAAAAAATGTTAAAATTATGACTGTGATACAGTTATAGAATGAACACATGTTAAGGATTTTAATGAACTCATTAAACCATGAGGGAACCAGGCAGATATTAGAACTGGATAGAGAATTTCGAGTACAGACATATCTGTGGATCAGGAGTATTGAAATGAATGTGCAGCCGGAGGCAAAGATGGTTTTTCCCCAACTGCGGAGATGAAGTCAATATAACCTCTACTGAACAGGTCAGGGTCTGCATGTTCATAGACAGGAGTTGCTTTTTTTTTTTTTTCTTTTTGGTGGGCTATCAATTACGTATAATTTACCAAGTTGTATAATGCAAAGACAATAAAAGACTAGAGCCAGATAACCTTAAAGGATATGATTTGAATAATAGTTTTTTATTGGAGTGCAATTTTTTCTTACAACACTGAAGAAAGAATTGCAATATAGCACAGTAGGGTATGATTTGGGATAAAAGACTTAAATTCGGAGAATATGTCTAGCTCTCCTAAATTTTTCAGAGAGGACTTCTGGGCAAAGATGGAGATTAAGAATCTTTGAGTGCAAGGCTCCTCATTTTTCAGATGGGGAAACTGTGGGCCAGAAATCTGAAGAAAGTTGCCCAAAGCCACTTACCTCCTCAGCCCAAGAAGCCTTGTAACTTCTGGCTTTCTATGATTCCCTCATTGATTCTTCACCAGAGGAGAGTAGGAAGGCCCTTGACTAAAGTATCTGCAGTAGAGAAGGAAGGACTAAACGTATTAGTCAGGGTTCTCCAGAGAAAGAGAACCAATAGAGGTGTGTATATATATATATATAAAGAGATTTACTTTAAGAAATTGGTTCATGCAATTGTGGAGGCTTGGCCAGTCCAAAATCTGATGGGAGAGGCTGGAAATTCAGGAGAGAGTTGTAGACTCCAAGGCAATTTGCCGGCGAGCCAGGAAGAGCTGATGTTGCAGATCCGAGGCAGTCTGCTGGAGAAGTCCTTCCTGCCTAGGCGAGGCAGGCCATGTGTTCTACTCAGGCCTTCAACTGATTGGATGAGGCCCTCCCAGATTATAGAGTGTAATCTGTTTACTCAAAGTTCACTGACTTAAATGTATATCTCATCCAAAAACATTCTCCCAGAAACATCCAGAATAATGTTTGACCAAATATCTAAGTATCATGGTCCTGCCAAGTTGACACATAAAATTAACCGTCAAACCACATCAGAGGACTAAGGGACTTTTTCCAGAAGAAGGGATTAAGGGTGGTGGCAGAATTGGTGGAGGAGACACTGAACGCTGGCAGCTGGGAGGGTGGTGTGGTGAGCAATAGGAAGGCTGTGGATCAGAAGGTAAAACTTTTCCAGCTTTACGACCTTCCCAAGAGCCAGCTGTTGGACTAAGTCCAGGGGTCACAACAGTTACGGAGATCAGTCACAAGTCCGTACATCTGCCTTGTCAAGGTATGTATCTCCCTAAATATTAAGGGAAGGGAGGGTTCAGGATAGGTTTCCAGATAGTTGTGACTGAAGAGTATGCTTGGATATCAGGAATTATAACCAGAGCACCGCTGATTATCAAGTCCAGGGTGTCTTTTTTTTTTTTTTTTTTTGAGACAGAGTCTGGGTCTGTTGCCCTGGCTAGAGTGCCGTGGCGTCATCATAGCTCACAGCAACCTCAAACTCCTGGGCTCAAGTGATCCTCCTGCCTCAGCCTCCCAAGTAGCTGGGACTACAGGCATGTGCCACCATGCCCGGCTAATTTTTTCTATATATATTTTTTTAGTTGTCCAGCTAATTTCTTTCTATTTTTTTTTAGTGGAGACGGGGTCTCGCTCTTGCTCAGGCTGGTCTTGAACTGACCTTGAGCAATCCACCCGCCTCGGCCTCCCAGAGTGCTAGGATTACAGGCGTGAGCCACCGCGCCTGGCCCAGTCCAGGGTGTCTTGATACAGAAATTTGTAATCAGAATTGAGGATTTGTTTTACAAGTGATTCCCTGAAAATCATATTGATTACATCACTGTCAGGAGACCTGATAACCAGCAATCAATTATTTGGAGAAGAATTTAATGTGGAACATAATACAAAGTAAAATATTTTAAAAAATTGTCTTATTTGAATATTTATACTGAACTAAAGAGGTAGGTCATTATATTTCTTACCTTGCTTTACTTTTTTTAATCATAGTATTTCACCTATCATTTACTTATCAATTATATTTATTATCTTTCATCCGCCACCCTTTGCTAGAATCTAAGTTCCACAAGGACAGGGATCATTGTCTATTTTGTGTTCTGATGTATTCCTAGTGCCTAGATCAGCATCTGCCATATAATAGGAACTTAATCAATACGTGTGAAATATATTGAATGAACGTCTCATTTAATCCTTACAACATCTATGTGTCAGTGAGGTAGGTACTGTTCTTATCTCAATTTAACTGAAGAAAACAAAGTTCTGGCAAGTTGCTTTGGGTGGTGCATTTTAGGTACAATTTAGAGAGGCTGAAGAGCCAGGCAGCTAGGTCAGAACACTACCCAGTCAGCTGAGGTCTCGCCAGGGGCTTTGCAATTGAGAAGAATCCAGCAGTTCTGAAGATTTCATGTGCCCAAAGCAAAGCTAAAGCAATGTGGGGCTTGATGCTGACAAATTGAAAGAAAGGGAAAAAAAATATTAAGTTGAGGAATTATTATTTAATGGGTACAGAGTTTTAGCTTTGCAAGATGAAGAAAGTTCTGCGGATAGTTGGTGGCGATGATTGCGCAACAGTGAGAATGTACTTAATACCACTGAGCTGGATACTTAAAAATAGTTGAGATGATAAACTATGTTTGTATATTTTACAATTAAAAATCAAAGATAAAAAATAAAAAATTGTGTTAAGATTTAAAGCCATTGTTTATGATGTATGCGGAGGAAGGGGGAGAAGGTGAAAATTAAAAGCATATTATTAGGGGACTGGGAGGAAGAACACGCCTAGGGTTAAATTTTGGCTTTTTTCTTTTCTAACTGCAGCTTAGACCAGTTTCTTAGACCTGCTCAGCCTCGGTTTCCCCCATATCTGTGATAAACCTGGTCATATTACCCACTTCATAAAGAAGCATGGATTCATGGAGAATGAGTGAAAAGGTGTCTAACGAATCCTTTTTTGGGGCAGCATTGCTAATCAAATAAATGATCAGGAAAGGCAACATTATTCATGCCAAACCCTTAATATAGTGATTGGCTTCTTTTTTTAGTAAGGCAGTGAGTACAGGATTGAGAGCTCTAAGAGACCACTTGTCACATTGTCCCTTCTGTTCTCTATTCAGACTGCATTAAACAATGACCAGTTATTACCAGCATGGATTTCTCAGCTCTTGAAGGTTGACAACTATGTCCAGGTCCTGCTAGGATACCCCAATTCTCTCATAAGGCCCAGACTAGAAACAGATTTAGTCCAGGTCAGCTTCAAGGACGTGACCTGGTCGGCGTTGTTGATTTGTGTGTCTGTCTTTTCTATCTCAGATGTTTCACAGTGAGGTTGCCAAGTTGTAACTCTTTCTTTCTTTTTTGGGGCATTGAAAAGTAGGTTTCTCCTGTTTCCCTTGAGAAACATCGCAAAGACCTATCAAGCACGCAGATGTCCTTATGACATTGAGGAAACTATAAAGACCAAACAACGTTTCATGTCTTCCTTCCTTCCTTATGGGAATCTACATAAATTATCTGTTAGGAATCAAACAGACCAAACCTTGTGTCCTCTAGAGGCAAGTATTTAAAAGCATTCGTCTCCAGATGAAGGAAGAATTGTCGCATGTCAAAGGTTAAGATCTTGGTCTGGTGGGGCAGGGTGGACTAGAGGTGAGGTGGACATTGCTCAGTAAACATTCATTATTACATATCGGAGATGAATTTGCTGGGAAGCTAATGATGCCCAAGTTCACCCCTCTGCCCTTGCCCAAGTCTCTTCGAAAACCCTGGTAGTATATTCTCATGTTTTTTGGTTTTGTAAATTTCGCGAAAGTAAGATATTTCTGTATTTTTGTAAAGAGTCCCCCGTCCCCAACTCCTACCTAATTCAGGCCTCACAAAATCTGGATCCACCCCTGCTGTTATTGTTGTTGAAATGTGGGCAGACAGAACCGACCACAGCGTGGCAGTTCTCAGCACAAGGGGCTGCAAGTGCGGACAGAGGAGAGCCTCAGAGTGGGATGGGCTAAGAAGTAGAGATGGAATGAATTTGCTGAAAATAAGAAGAGTCTCTGGGCAGCTGGGTTGCACTAATGATGGGGCTGATGGGCCTCTGGAGAGCGGCGGATTTGGACGCCAGCCTCCGCCACCTCCGCAGTGTGTCCATCTCGCCTGTTACACAGGATGTGCTAGTAGGAAAAGTACTGCTTGAGCTCTTCGGGGCAGACTTGATGACTAACGTTTTTTAAGTCAAATTTCCTCTGAACAATAGGAGCTAAGGTTGTATATCAGAACCAGACGTAAATATATTTGGCCATGGATTACAATAAAATTTACTAGTGCTAAAGATAATCAAACCATTTCACTTTCCATGTGTTTTATTGTCTGAAAAAAGTGATATCACTCTTCAGAAGAGAGAATGACTTGCTCCATTTGCTGTTCTGCTGGGAGAGAGAAGTCTCTGAAACTCGAAAGCAGCTGATGACTGTCTTTTCTCAAATCTGCCCTCTCCGTGGGGGAATACCGCCATCCCTTCTAGAAGCTCAGGTTGTTCCTTCGGCCTACCCACGCTTTATAGCATGAAGGCTGTATCACATTCCCTTTGCTGGCTGGTGGAAAGAGGCAAACTGTTGAGCAGATGTTGATTAACGGGGCCCAGGTCGCCATGTTCAGCATTTCAGTTTAAGTTTAGTGCGGCTTTGATAGTTTATACACAGAGGGCCTGTGTCTCGCCTGAGGTAATGAATGCTGCAACCTAACACTAGCATTGTCTTTCGGAGCCTCTGTGTTGCAATACTGAATTACATCACACTGCCGTGAGGGCTGTGAGCTTCTGAAGACCGACATTTGGCCCATGGCGGGTCTTAATTGCTTTTTGATAATAAAAGTACATATAGAGAGCATGAGGGCAATTTTGAATGACAATAAAAATGGAAGCATCTTGAAAACAGGCTTTTGATTGTTACTGAAGCAGTTTTCCCAACTTGCTTGCTTTGGTATTAGCAAAGCCACTTGATTTTAACTGCTGTTCTAAAAGAGATGGCCGATGTTTTATTGACAGACAATATCTTAAGCCAGTGGCTCACTAGTTATGTGGACTGAGTCAAGTTATCTACCCCTTTAAGCCTCAGTTTCCTCATCGATAAAACAAGAACAGAGAATATCTTTTCTACAGGACCATTATGAGAGTAAAATGAGATAATGGATGTTCAGCAGGGATGAAAAGTACCCAGGAGAAAACATAATCACTGATAGCTAATCATATTTATATATACTATCATATATATGAATGGCATTTATTCAGTAATATAATTGTATACCACCATGTTCCACACCTAGACTTCATTCATATTATCTCAAAATTAGGTGCCGTGGTTTGAATGGAGTGTCTCTGGAATTTTTATTTTGAAACCCTTGAACTCGATTTCTCCTGTTCAATACTGTTTGTTTTTCCTTATTCCAATTCAAAGCAGATTCATCACTCTGATCCATATGTGGGCACAGACCTGCTGTTTCTCTTTAGGCACTACCTGACATCCCTAAAGAAGGAGCTCTAGGTTGGGATGCGGGTACTATACACAATTTTATTAAAAAGATAAGTTTATGCGATTCTCTTCTCTTTTACCAAAGAGTGTAACCTTAACCCTAAAAACGAAGTGGATATAATGATTGCCATATAATTGATAACTGTTGGCGAAGTTTAACTTAGTGGGAACTTAAAGGAATAGTTTGCAGATGATTCAAAGGTGCATTTTTGAATAAATGATCTCAGCCAGAGGGGACCACGAGCTGCCACTGGCCCATCTCCTCCTTTGTATCTCCCACTGCAACTTTGAGGAGGTTACAGTTTTATTGCCTGGAATTAAGATGGAGAAATGTAAACTGCTTTAAGAGCTTTGAAGTTTTGGTTTTAAGGGGTTGGGCTAGTTAAAGTTGTACTTACAAAATGCCAAGTATTTCTGAAGGATGCC
>RJWJ010041400.1:0-13512 GCA_004363605.1 Indri indri | reverse complement strand
CAACCCACTAACCCGGAGCATTGATGTATTTATTTTAACTTTCTTTTTACTGCGGGACATTTCCGACAGGGACTGAAGCAGAGGGGATGGTGCCGAAAACCTGCACGTCCTCGCGGTCCAGTGTCAGCAGGCACCAGCTCCCAGGGCCTGGCGTGGCTTTGACGGGAAGGGTTGTGTGTATCGGCGCCCGTGTGTGTTCGTGCGGGTGAAGGTGTCAGAAATGTGGACGGACTGTCATCCTGGGATTAGAGGTGGAAGGCATTGGGGAGTGGTGGAGCCCATGGTTTTGTAGTTGAACAAAGTGGGGCTCGGAGCAGAGAGGAGGACGTGGGTGCGGCGGGGGTGCGGGCTCTGGCCCTGACTCCCAGGCTGGAGTGAGGCTCCTCCTGACCCCACAGTGTCTCCGCCGGGGCTTCTCGGCCTCCAGCCGTCTCCCAGACACGCACTGAGAAGCAGGATGGGCTAGGTATGCGGTGGGGTGGCTGGTGATTGAGAACATCTGGTGCTTGTGGAGGAAGACAAAGGGGGAGCGTTATAAAAGTCTCAAACAATAATAGGATATACGATCTGCTTTGGATTATCATTTACTAGTCTAACACTCCTGTCAAGGTAATATGTGAGCTAGTTTTCAAACTATTTTGAATGACAACTTCTGGTAGATATGGCTACAATGTAAGAAAAGCTGCAAGTATTATTTAACTAATTGTCTATTACTAAAGTTCACACCTTCCTATTATGCCTCTAGGTCTGTCATTCTTTTTTTGTTTTTTTAAAATTTTTTTTAAGAGATGGGGTCTCACTATTTTGCCCAGCCTGGTCTCTAACTCCTGGGCTCAAGTGATCCTCCTGCTCCAGCCATTGCACTTGGCAAACCTAGGAGTTATTTAGAATTGTGTTTAAAATTTTTTAAATATATTTTTAAGCTTTATTTAGAAAAAATATTTTCAAACCTAATTCAGAGAACATGATCTGTAAGATACCACTTTTTCAAAATTGCTTAAGGCTGGCTTGATAGCCTCCTGGACCAGTAATTCAAAATCATAAGCATGGAACATTCTAAGATTTCTCCAAATTAAGTCCAGACAATCCTGTATGTAAAACAATATGAAATTCCTTTTAATTAAAAGATGTAAGAAGGATGTAGAGAAGTTGTTATAATATGTGAACAAAGAAAACATGTTTCATTCACGAAGATTGGAAAGGAACTTTTAAAAATAGCAAGGTGGAATGAGGACGTGTGTGTGCGTGTGTGTGTGTTACGAGCGTCCGTGCAAGGAAGGGTTGATGGAAGCCACACAGACCTGAATGGTGGGAAGGACGGGATGCCACTTTTAGCTGTGACGGAGAGTGTGGGAGTGTCATGGTGGCACCTATTTGTGGATCTTACGAGGTCATATTTTGAAATGAAGTAGAATGTCAGGAATCCTTGATGTCATTACGTGTGTGTATATAAAAGGGTTGGGAAAAGACTATTTTTAAATGGTGTTCCCGAATTTAAAGGACAGTTAGTTGAAGGTAGATTTTACTTATTTCTACTGAGTCAGAGATATGGAAATTAAGGCAAAAGTGAAATCCCGAGTGACAGTTGGCTCGGTGGCGACATTGGATTGGAATGGTGGGATCTGAGAGCAGTTTCAAAGGGACGGAGAAAGAATGTGTGTTTCCAAAGGCATCTTATGTCAGGTCTGAAAGCGCAGATGAAAAGTGAGCGTCCGGTGGGATGGGGAGGCGCGCATTTCTGTCTGGCTCCTGTTTCTGGGATGCTTCAGTGGCTCTTAATTAGAGCCTGCACCTCTGGCGAGGGACGTTCCAGGTGGGAGAGGCACGGCAGGGGTGGAGGGGAAGCCCGACAAAGAGGCAGGAGTGGTCTTGTCGCCTGTGCTTGTGAGAGGTGCCCAGAGAAGGGTGTTAAATAAATTTAGCGCTTTCTCTGAGACGCAGAAAGGCAAATGAAGCTGGTTCAAAAATAAAGGCAGGCCAGGGAATTATGCTGAGTGAAGAAAGCCAATCTCAAAAGATTATATGCTGTATGATTCCATTTATGTAACAGTCTTGAAATAATGCAGTTGTAGAGCTGGAGAAGCGATTGGAGGTTGCCGGGGGTTGGGTGGGAGGAGAAGGGGTGTTACTATAAGGGAGCAGCTGGAGGGGCCTTTCAGGGCTGGAACAGTTCTGCACCGTGATTGTGGTGGGTACAGGAAGCGACACGTGGGTTAAAATTGCATAGACAGGTGCATGCGCACACTCATGCAGTCTGAGTAAGAAGCTCCGGGGATTGCAGCAACGCCAAGTTCGTGGCGTTATTACAGTGCTGTGATTGTGCCAAGTGCTAACTTTGGGGGGTGAAGGGTACAACTGCCTGTGGGTCTGTAACTATTTCAAAATAAAAAGTTTAATAAAAGTGAAGGATGGCATGCATGACATTTTATCTGTAGCCTTACCCCCACGAATAGATCTAATTTTGGAAATGCAAGCAGGGCCAGACCTAGTTAATATGTGGGAGGGGGGCCAGCTGGGAATATTGGGCATCAGAACCCTCACTGCCTAAAGTGTGGTTTGTGGACCAGCAACACTGGCGTCACCTGGAGCTTTTCCCAAATGCAGGATCTTAGGCCCCTCCCCAGACCTACTGCATCAGAACCTGCAGTTTAAGACGGCCTTGAGAAGATTTGCTGGTACATTTACATTTGAGGAGCTCTAGAACTCTTCCTGGAGTAGAAATCCAGTTTGGTCGTCAAGGGTGTGGGCTTAGGTTGGTTACATGATGCTGGACAAGTCACGTGATCCTTTGATCCTCGGTTTCTTTTAGGTCCCCATCTAGAAAATGAAGATAATAACACCTCCTACAAGTTCTAGGCAGAATAAATTAGTAGCGTATAGACGTGCTTGCCACATCATAGATAGTCAGTAAACGGAGCTATTATTATTTCTATGGGCGAGTTAACCTCAAGGTAGTTTTCCAGTAAGTGCTAGCTCAATTTTAGCCAAGGGAAAAGGTTGGAAGCAAAGCAAACTTTTAGCCAACGAGGAGTAATTAAGGAAATGGCAAATTAAGGAAATGGCACGTCCACATGGCAAAGACTCTTGTAGCTGTTAAAGTGGCAGCTGGTGCTTTGGGGGAGAAGGGAAGGGAACTGGTGCATCTTGGGGACACCTTTGATTACAGAAGGGTGGACGGTAGGATGCTGCCCCAGGAAACTTAAGAGAGGCAGACTGTGGCTTGAGGAGAATTGGAAGGGCTCAGACTCAAGGAAGCTGAGTAAGGAGAGTGTTTCAAGGAGGGGAAAGATGGTCCTTGTGCCAGGGGTGGTCACAAGCATTTCTCTTTGTTCAACATTTTCCTTGAGTACAGGTTAGTGCAAAGAGCCCTGGAGCCGGGGCCCTGGCCCACCCTGGGCCTTGCAGGGACTGATTCTGTCCCGGTGGGTGCTGCACTGTGAACAAGCGGCCGCGGTGGATTCCTGGGTTCCAGCCACTTCTGCTTCTCTTTGACATGTCAGGAAGGCATCCAAAGCACCTGGCCCTCCGCACTTGCCTGTCTGTGGGAGGGCCGGTCTGTATCTTTTACTTCTAGACCTTTTGTATTGTAAAACTCCAGGGACGATAGTCATCTGCTAAAAATAGCAGTGACCTAGCTCCTCAGTCCGTTTTGCTGGCACTGGAAGTTAGGCTTTTTTTCTCTGGTGTTAGATAATGGGCAGATTTCTAGGAAATGAATTCCACGTCCAGCAGAGCCAGGCTAAGTTGACCGCAGGGGA
Source organism: Indri indri (assembly GCA_004363605.1). Lineage (NCBI taxonomy): Eukaryota > Metazoa > Chordata > Mammalia > Primates > Indriidae > Indri > Indri indri. Next base: position 9,754 of record RJWJ010041400.1, on the reverse strand, counting down.
GACCTTGCACCCAGCTTGCTGCCCCATGGGGTCCTTTTGTGACCAGAGCCCCATCTCACTACTGACTTTCTCCCCGTGGAGGGAGTAGGTCTTTGGGGGACCTGTTCAAAGGCCCTAGGGACAGAAGAGGCACGTTTCGGAAAGCTGGCACGGCCTGTGATGGGTGCCGACGAGCAGGAGAAGAGCGACGTCTCGTCACCTGTTATATGCTCTGCTCCAGGATGGGCTGCATCAGCCGTCGCCGAGGTCACGCTCCACGCACTGCGATGAGGGGAGGCCACTTTCAGCTGCAAGTACTGGCTCTACAGGGGGATCGACTCACCCTGATTTGCCTGCGACTTTCCTTTTTTTAGCAATGAAACTCCTGTATCCTAGGAAACCCCTCTGTCCCCCGCAAACTGGGATGGTTGGTCTCCCTGCCTATGACGAAGGCCACTCCTGAGATGCGACGGCACATGAAGTGTTACCTAAGAGAAGCTGAAGGACCCATCAACCACAGGATTTCTGGAACCCCACTTTGGAGGAAAGCTGTCGTGTTCAAGTTGTATTATCTGGAAGGAAGCATTGGTCTAAACTTCGTCCCTTGGGCTGGCTTCTTGTATCACATGAGAGCGCTGTCACTCAGCTGGGGGCAGGGCCCGAGGAAGGACACAGGGACAGGCACATCTTTTTGGAGGCCTTTTGGGAGGCAGGAGAGCCTTGATCAGGGATGGCCCATTGGGTGGCTGGGGAAGAGGGGAGGGTAGAGCTGGGCATTAAGCCTTCACTGTTCGTGAAAAGTAGATTAAACACATTTCGCTAAAACATTCAGTTACTTAATACCTACTAGGGAAGCTATGGCGAATTTATTTTTAATAGAAATAATCATTTTTAAATTTTCTCAAGTGTAAACAAATCTGAATCCATTGGGTCTGTTTACGATGGGGCACCTGTGTGGAGTTAATTAAAAGAAAACAAAACCTATCTCATTTGTAGAGGCGGTGACTTACAGTGACTCCACTAATATTAATAATTTTATTAGGGCCAAAAATACTTAAAATATTCTTATTTTATTTTTTATTTCCTAATTTTAATTCAGTGGAGTGACCTTTGAAAATAGTTAAAAACTCATATCGACCTTTCGTTTGCATCTGGTAGTTTCCACCTTCCAGCTTGCACACAGATCGGTTTTGGCATGTGAGTGCTAACGTATACATAAAGGCTTGTGTTTCCTATAAATAGCACAGAAAACGGCTGCTAAGTAGTGGCTGTTTTCCAAAGGCATACATATTCCTGAACTTTATTAAAACACGATATCAGATACTGAAGGGCTAATTAAAAAATATGTATTTTGATATGTCTTTCTGCTTGCAGAAGAGGGATGTGGTTTTTAAAATAATTTGAGTAGAACTACATGTGCTTGACTTGGAAAAAGTCACTTTCACTCAAAAAATCCCATGGTCTCTACCTGGAAAATTGATGGGTTCACATATAAAAGATTTCTAGGTCTAAAGATGTGGAATTCTCTGTGGCTCATACCTGTAATCCCAGCTGCTGGGGAGGCCAAGGCAGGAGGATCATTTGAGGCTAGGAGTTCAAGACCAGTCTGGGCAACATAGTGAGATCCTGTCTCTAAAAAGTAAATATGTGTATGTGTGTGTGTGTGTGTGTGTGTGTGTGTGTGTGTGTGTATGGAATTCTGCTATTCTGTGATTTAAAAAAATTTGAATAAGTAAAATTAAATGATTAAAATCAAATAGTCATAGAATGCCTAGGAACAGAAAAAAAAATTTCATATGTAACCTAAACATCTGTACCCCTATAATATGCTGAAATAAAAAATAAAATAAAAAAAAAATTTTAAAGAAAGCTAATTAAAGTTCCAAGTAATGGGAAATCCCCAAAAGCAGAATAAATAGAAATAATTTGAAAGGGAAAGTGAAGAAAAAGGACTCTATTTTAAAAACAGCTGCATTGATACAGAATTTACATACCACACAGTTCACCCGTTTAATGTCTGCACTTCAGTGGTTTTTGGGACATTCACAGATACGTGCGCCCATCGCCACAGTCTCAGCACGTTTCCATCACTTCATAAAGAAGGCCTTTAGCATTCACTCCTCTGTCCTCCCCCACCAGCCCTGGGTAGCCACTAGTCTACTTTCTGTGCCTACTTACATTATTTATGGGAGGATTATTTTCATTAAGCCCCTTCCATTCTAGGATATGGGAGGATTTTTATGAAAGATTAACTAGATCCCTCTAACTTTATGCCAGCATGTCTTGGCATTTTCCTCAATAGGAGAGTAGAGCATTCAGTCCACCACCAGCAGCACCTGCCACATAAAAGACACGCTCATTCTACTTGCAGGTACCCACTGTAAATTTCCTGTACATTGCAGTGTGCGGTCAGGAGCTAAGAGTACGCAAAGCCTTAAGCTTGACCTACTCCATGTGGAAGCTGGGCTGTGCTGTCTGCTCATTGCCCTCTGGTTGGTTTGCTGAGCTGTTGCTGAGGTCCTCAGGTGTGGTCCCCGTGCAGCATCACCTGGGACCTCACCCCAGGCCACCTGAATCCCAGACTCTGGGCGGGTCAGCACTCTGCCGTCCACAAACCCTCCAGCATATTGTGATGCCCGCCTGCTTTTGAGAGCCATGGATGGATTGCTTTTAGGACGTCTGCTTTGATGTTCTTTCTACTCACCTGGGCAGGTTTTCTCTCCCTGCCTGGGCAGTCCTGGCTTCCTTTTCTAAAGAGAAGATTGAGGTCAGTTTCCCTCCGTCTTGCCCAGTCCCTCCCTCTCTCTTTTTTGCCGCCTCCTCCAGGAACAGCTCTGCCGAGAGCAGAGCCAGCTGGTTTTGCCCTTGGTTGGGTGTCCAGGGACAGTGGGCTTGGGAAGTGCTCGGTAAAAATCCACGGAGCAGCGAGATGTCCTGCTGAGGGGGTATCTGGGCAGGGAGTGGTTTTGGCTGCGAGTGACTCGCCCTGGACCCGGTGCTGTCGATGACCTGGGCTCCCTGTGTGCCCGGCTGTCCTTCCCTGCCGGTGCTTTCCCCTTTTCACAAACACATTTGGATCCCGCCTATCACTAAAAAACAAAACAAAACAAAACAAAACACCCAACCTTGCTTGCCACTGTGTTGGGCTGTGTGCCCAAGGTCCCACCTCCAGCCTTGCTGGCCCAGGCTTCCACCCTCTCAGGCTGCTTCTCCACTGCTTGCCTCGGCTTCACCGGCAGGCATGGGGATTTTTATTAACTAATATCCTTTAAACGAACACTTTCTATATTGCATTTCTCCCTTTAAAAAGAAATACACAAGACATAGTTTGCATTAGATACGCTTCTTGATTCTGCATGAAGTTGCCTTCCTTTCAGTTTAATGTATTCATTTGTTTAGCACCTATGTATCGAATGTTTGTATCTGTGCCAGGTGCCATTCTGGGGGACACAGTACTGAACAGAAATGAGATTGCTGCTCCACTGGAACTCACGTGCTACTCGGGGAGAGAAACCACATGAGGTGACTAAGCAAGGTGTGTGTAATCCGTGGCGTGAGAATAACTGGTCAGCGCTCAGGAGATGAGATCAGGCCGCCCTTTGGCAGTGTTGGGCTGATGCTGAAATTTCCCCTTGGTGCTGAGAAAGGAACCTTTGAGTAAAGACCTGGAAGGAAGTGAAAGTCTTCCTGTTCAGAAGCGTAGGAAAGAGACTTCCAGGTGGATGGAGCAGGAGGGAGAGGCTGGAATGTTCTAGAAAGCCAGGAGGCCAAGGGGCTAGTGCCTAACACAGCAAGGAGTGGGCAGGAGATGAGGTCAGAAGAGATGAGGGATTCACTGACAGACAGAAGGATGGAGGACTTGGGTGAGGACTGTTAGAGGGGAAGACAAAAGACCCACCACCTTTCGTAATGTCTTGTTGAGATTTGCTGCTCTTTCAAGTGGACGGACAGAGTGCTCCAGGCCGGACGTTCACGGGGACTAGCTGTGGTGAGCTTGTCTCTTACATCATGCTCGATTAGGTTAATGGCTTTTCAGTATTCGTCTAACTGAATCAACGAGTATTTCATGGGTGCATATGGAGCTGGAAACTAAGTCCCCCAAACGTTGCCCTGAGTGGTCGCTTCCATTTAACTTGGGAAGTTGGAGAATGCGCTTACGCGAGTCTGTGAGTCTGTGGAGCATGCGGCTTAGCCCACTCCGGTGAAAGGAAACCCACTGAGAAGTTTCTAGAATCAGAAAGCACTTTCTGGGTACTTGTGGCTTCTTTCGTCAGCCACTGAGGTGCTGCCCAAAGGCCTGCCTGGCTGATGGGTGTGCTGCGGGTATCTGGGTTGCTGCCTTGCTGGGCACCCCATGGAAGAGGAAGCCCTGGGCTGTGGTGTTTGATGGGTCACCATGCCAGGTGAGGGTACCATGCCAGCGGCCATGCAGAAAGCAGAGCCCTAGGGTCGGGTAGACAGACTTACCGTATGGCCCCTCCTGTCCATCCTCACCTGAAGCACATTCCTCCATCAAGCCTCTGCCCATCCCAGATCTTTGCTGAGATTCTCCATGCCAGGCCCTCTGCAGGAGACTGGAGATGGAGAGATGAACAAGCCATGGGGCTCTGTCCTCAAGGACCCAACAGACAGCCACACAGGCCGTGGTGAAGACCTTGGATTCTATGTTAACGTGGTCTTGAAAGTTTCTCTGCGTCTGTGCTCATTGCTGATTACATAGTGTTTCTTTCTTCCATCATGCAACCTGAGAAACACAGTCATCCTTCGGTATCTGGGAGGGGGATTGGTTCCAGGACCCCTGCCTGTGCCAAAACTCGTGCATACTGAAGTCCCCTAGTTAGCCGTGCAGAACCTGCCATTAGGAACAGTCAGGCCCCCATAAACACAAGTTCACAGTCTGTGATTTGGTTGAGAAAAATCACTTACAAGTGGACCCTTGCAGTTCAAACCAGTGTGGTTCAAGGGGCAATTGTAATGCACCCTATATGAATAAGAAAGGCAGGGCCGGTGTTAGTGCCACAGCCAACGGCCCTTTGCCTGGTTGGAAACCATGGTTTGGGTCTGAGGCACTGTGAGAATACAATGTGCGCTGGGTTTCTGTAACTGTGTGTGCATGTGTCTGTGTACTGCTTTCTACTTATTGGCCATAGATTTTATAAGATGACATTTAGACCAACAAACAGTTCTCGTCTTCAGTCTTTTAGTGCTGAACTAGTTTTTCTGTGCGGCATCTTAATGCATAATTTAGGAAGTTGCTGTTGGTCTCCTGTAGTCAGAGACAGATACAATTGGTAAAAGGTCTTTCCAGTAAAAATATGGTCCTTTTCCAATACATTTCCATGTCCCAGGACATTTGTTTCCTGGCTTTTAACTTAAGAGCAGTGCAAATATGGGCCTTTTCCAATACATTTACATGTACCAGGACATTATTCATGTGTTTCCTTCCTGGCTTTAAATTCAACAGCAATATGTGCTTGGCTAAGAAGTTGGGAGAATGTTTTGCTTGCTGAATTTCAAAAAGCAGTGAGTAGTCCCAGCTACTCGGGAGGCTGAGACAGTAGGATTGCTCGAGCCCGGGAGTTTGAGGTTGCTGTGAGCTAGGCTGACGCCACGGCACTCGTCCCAGGCAAGAGAGTGAGACTCTGTCTCAAAAAAAAAAAAAAAAAAAAAACAAAAAGCAGTGAGGTTTTCATCATGGGAGAATATTTCTGATGTTCATGATTTTAAAGATCCGAGTGGGGTCACTTTATTTTCCCTGTGAATGATCACACCCTCACTGTGATCTCCACTCTTTTACTGTGACAACATTAAACAGTAATATTTATTAGATGTTTTATTCTGCACCCAACAGAAATATCTATTGTGGAAAAACGGGAAAGAGAGAGAGAAAGAGAAGTGCAAAGAAAACAAGAACAAGTTACCTGTGTTACCAGTACCTGGAGATAATGCTAGTTAACATTGTGAAATGTGTGAACTGTCTGTCTGTCTATCTGTCTATAAAGTTACCTGTCAATACAGTTTGGATCCTGCTCTTGTCTCTTATAAGCAAACTCTGAGGTTATGACTATGTATTTAGAAATACTTTAGAATCTTGATTTTAAAAATCCATGTTCTGCATATATCTTAGTTTATTTTCTAATTTTTGGACATTTTGGTTGTTTCTGAAGTTTTGCTATACAAATAATGCTCTGATGTATGAATGTCTTGGTATATCTTTTATTGGCTCTCTGAGTACTTTTTTTTTTGTCGAGACAGGGTCTCACTATGTTGCCCAGGCTGGTCTCTAACCACTGGGCTCAGGTGATCCTCCCACCTCAGCCTCCCAAAATGCTAGGATTACAGGCGTGAGCCACCATGCCTGGCCTGAGCATCTCTTTTTAGATCAATTACTAGAAAGTATATTATTATTATTTCAATTTCTCCTTCTACCAGCAGGACATGAAATTGCCTATTTTGCTGTATCCTTATTATGCTGAACATTAATTATTAATGATATTGAAATAGCTTTGTTGGTCTTTGAAATATTAAAAGTCATGCATGCTTATTGTAAAAAATTAAGATAACATAGAAAGATAAAATGCCAAAGATGAAAAAATAATCACTGCTAATTCATGATCTAGACATAATTACACATTTTGGGTATAACTTTAAAGACATTTAATATAATGTGATACATTTAACCTTCTTTTTTCCTTAGTAACTTATTGAGGGCAACTTTCTTTGTCAGCAGATACACATCATTATTTTTAATGACTGCAGTGTATTCTATTTTCTGGGTATTTTCATTTATTTAGCGTGTGACTTCCTGGTGGGCAGGGAGGTTATTTCTACTGTGTAATTTAGTCACAGCAATTTGCGTGTATCTTTGCATATGAAGCTACTTATTTTCTTAGGAAATTGTTAGATCTTGGATCTGTGTGATAGGTTCTCCAATTTTTACAAGTAATTCTGTTCCTCCCTGGGGCAGGATGACACTTCCTCCCTATTACATCACGCTTGGCCATGTCACTTGCTCCGGCCAATTCAGTGAGAAGTGGCTTGTATAAATTTTGGCTAGAAGTTTTAAAACCCAGCATGTGATTTGCCATGTCCTCTTTCAGGAGACCCACAATTTTTTAGGTAGAGTCTCCACCAGCCTGAGTCCTGGGAGGGAAAACAATGTAGAAAAGACAGGTGGCCAACCTGCAGTGGGCAGGTAGTGTGAGCAAGAAGTAGACATTTGTCACAAGCCATCAGGACTTGGGGATTGTTTGTTACTGCTGCACAACCTAACTTATCCTGACCAACATAATGCACATTAACAAACTGCCCTCTAGAAACAGTGAACTTACTTATTGTCATAACTGTCATTTGTATTAATACTGCATCAGCATCCATCTTGTTCTGTCCCTGGCTGGTCACCCTTGACCAACATATTTTGAGGAAGTGTCCACTCAGTTTTCGTTTTCATGTTCTAGATAGATAAGGCCCCTTACTCTGAGCTGCTTGACCACATTACTTACGCTTGAACATGATAACGTAACCCCTTAGTTCTTGTGCTTAGCCTCACGGTCCCCTCAAATTAATTAATGCAACCCTGTCCGAGGAAGCCCCCTTTGGCAACACCCAGTAGAGGCTCCAACCCACAGGTCTCTCTGTTCTGTTTTGCTCCCTGCCTGCTGGTTGAGCATACATGTCCCAGATGGTTTCTCCTTCCTCTTTGGTCCTGTGAGGGTCTGAGTAATAAACTTTATCATTTCATCATTCCAGTCTGAGTGTCGCTCGCTGTGCTGCACCTGACAGTAACCAAACTTAACTCCAATACCTCATTTAACAAATCACAACACTTAGGCTCACTAACAAGATAAGAGAGTACATTTCCTTCCACACTCTTGCCAACATCAGTTATTTTGACTTTTTAATCTTTTCCAACTTGTGGTCAAAAAATGATACCTCACTTTAATTTGTGTGTTTTTGATGATATGTGAGGTTGAGGCATGTTTCATATAACATGTTTCTTAGCCCTTAAAAAAATTTTTTTTTTATCAATCTACTAGCCCTTTACATTTCTTCTTTCTTTGCATCACTTCTTCATATCTTTTGCCAATTTTTTGATGAGTCTGTCTTTTCTTTATGAGGTCTAAGGATTTTTTTTTTACATATGCTAAAGATATTAATTCTTTGTCTAGCATATGTTCCACATTTTTTTTAATTTGTCATTTATTTTTTAATCCTGTTTGGGGTTTGTAGAATTTCTTGAATTTGTGGCTTTTTGACAGTTTTGAAAAATTCTCTGCCATTGTCTTGTCAATTATTGTTTTGTCTCGTTCTCTTTCTCTTCCCATTCTGTGACGCCAGATTCATGTACATTAAACCTTTTCCATCATGCTCCATGTGTATTTCATGCTTTTTTCCCCTCTCTGTCTCTCTTTTTAAACCTTTTTATCTGTTCAGGCATTTTTGGTTAACCCATATTTCAGTTCACTAGTTCTCTCTTTAGCCTAATCTACTATTTAATTGCTTTTTACATTCATAATTTAGTTGTGTTTTATTTCTAAAATTTTTATCTGATTTTTTATTAATTCTAGTTCTCAATAAAATTCTCAATTTATCATTCTTTTCTTTTACATATTAAAAGACATTATTTTAAAGTCTGATAATTACAATATATGGATCTTCTGGAGATGTTTTCTATTACCTATTTTTCTCTTGGTCCTGTCTCCTGATACACCTGGCAATGTTTTTTTTTTTTTTTTGGATATGAAAATTGAAGCAGCTCTGGGTGGTGTTATGTTTCTCCAGAGAGTATTTCATTTGCTTCTGACAGAATGGGGCAGGAGGTTGCAGTCTTTGTAAGGTCTGGTCTCTTTCTGCCTTACCTGTAGGGTATAGCCCTCGGTGCTTACCACAGAAATAGGGCATGTTTAGCAGGCCTGCCATCCTTAGCAGGCCACGAACTCCAGTTTTGTCTCCTTAACCCTTGGGACTGTGACAGACTCTGCTTAACTGCTCCGATGCTACTGCCTTTTGTTTGGTGTCTCAGCACTCCAGCCTTAGGAGTCAGCAAATGCCATGAGGGAACAAGCGATGAGAACGGAAGCTCGTCTCAGTACTTTCACCTTCTTCCTGGGATATAGTCAGGCCCGCAAGTCCTGGTTGTCTTAGAAATCTGATGCCTCCAAATGGATATTTAAAAAATAAAATTTATTCAGTTTTACTGGTTATTCTCAGGGGAAGAATGGGTCTGATCGAAGCTAGTTTCTCATAACTGAAGGTGAAAGTCCCTGTCATTTGTCTTTTTACTTTGCTTACGCTGTTGTTTTGCTGAGAAGGTTTACATTTTTGTATAGTCAGATTTATCTGTCTTTTTCTTTATGGTTTCTGGCTTTGCCATAATGCTTTAAAATGCTTTTTCTAAGCCAAGTTTATAGAAATAGTCATCTAAATTTTCTTTCAGTGTTTTTATGGTTGTATATTTCATGGTTCATTTTGGCATAAATTATGAGGTGAAGACCTAACCTTATTCTTTCCGCATGTGACTGGGGCATTTGTCCAGCACTATTAATTGAGTAATCCATCTTCTGTGAAGATCTGAAATATAATCTTTATTGTTAAGTACATGGTGTCTCATTAATATTTTAATTTATATTGTTTTGCTTACTAGTGAGGTTATATATATTTCACATGTATTTACTGGCTCTTTGGTTTTTCTGTTCTGTTTTTCTTTTTCTGTTTACCCATGTGAAAAATTGTACTGTTGGTGTACTTATGCTGATATTTAATATAATATTTCTGT
>RJWJ010041399.1:0-13515 GCA_004363605.1 Indri indri | reverse complement strand
GAGGAAGGAGATCATGAACCAAGAAATATGAATGGCCTTTAGAACTCAAAAGCCAGCAAGGAAAAAGGACTTCAGTTCTACAATTGCATAAAACTGAATTTTGTCAACAGTCTAAATGAATTTAGAAATAGATTCATCCCTAGAGGCCAGAAAGTAAGGCAGACCTGAAAAACCCTTGGTTTTGACCTTGTGAAATCTAGAGAGTAGACCAGATGTCCCACTCTGTTCTGGTTCTTGTCCTATAAAACTATGACCTAATACATCAGTTTTGTTATAAACTGCTAAATTTGTGATACTTTTTTATGTCTGCAATAGATGACTAATATATCTTCTTTTACAATTTTATTTTCTATTTGTTGATGGCATGGGTTTTTGTATATTGACCTTATATGCAGTGAACTTGCTAAATTTATCTATTAAGTTAATTGGGCTTTTTAGGGACATAATTATTGTTTGTAAAAAATGACAATTTTATTTGCTTTTCTTCTTAATTCCTTTTTTTAAAATTTTTGCCTTATTGTACCATATAAAACCTTTATTATAATGTTTGCTAAGCTCTGTGTTTTAAGAAGTCACACATGACATTGTCTACTAACTTTTTAAGTAACAGTTATTATAAATAGTCAGAAAAGCTGAAATAGATCTTTGATTCAGGGACTCTTTATAGCTTATCTTCTACTGGGATTCACAGATTAAAATAGCAATGTCATCTCTCCATACAGCCTTTCGACTTGGTTATTTTTTTCCCCTTTTTGCTTATAGTTTCATTTTTCTAAAGTAAATACAATAATGTTTATGCATCTGAGCTATTGTATGTGGTAGCTGTACAATGTAAATCTGTGCAGCCATACATGGCTTCAGAAGGCTTTTTTTCAGTTATATATGTGGGTGATGAAAACACATAAGCAAGGAAATGTTTAACGTATGTTTGAAGATGATAGTTGCACTTAGCAGATAAGGAGAAATGTGATTGGGAAAGGCCTCACAGTGGGTTTCAAAATCCACGATATTTTTTATTGATGTGATTTTTGGGTAAATAAGTAATTTACAGCTATTTTTTGAATTTATTTATTTTATAGACTCTTTTAAGTATTAAGTATGTATATTTTATACATGCAGACACACTTACATGATAACAGTAGCAATGGAGTTATCATCTAATATTGAGGGAAATCAACGCTTAATCTTCAAGGCCAAACTCTTTTCTGCACTGGTCAAACAAATAACTTAAATGGCAATGTAATGGGAATCTTCATTTATGCATCTTTCTAGTCTTTGATGCTGGTGCTGATTTATTCTTTTCCCTCCCAGAGATGAATGATGCCATTCCTATTAACACTGGGTTCTCATCCCTATCTCAGTAACCACACCCACATTTCCTCAGGAAGTTAAGTTTTACCACCTGGACACTGCCATTCCAGGATCCAATTATCACTATGAAATCTGGAAACCCATTTAAATAATAGCAATAGTCACTCTGACCTTTATCTACTTGCCTAAGAAGACAGAAACTGTAGCAATTTTAAGGAAAATTGAAGCTCTTCCAAGTCATGTGTTTCTCAATTTCTCAGTGTCCTTTATGCTCTTAGGGACATAATTAAAGGGTAGGTGAGTGGAATGCACATCATAAATCACTTTCAACATCCCCATCTCGAATGTCTTTTATTTCCTTTCTCTACATTATAATAAGGGATTTCCAACAGTACAACCTCATTCCATGGAGGCCACCATTGTTTGCAGACCAATCAGCCTTCAAAGCTAAAGTTAAAACCATTTCCAGCTATTCAATTTAATAATATATCAAGAATCTTACATAATATTATTCACATTGAAAAAAATCTACCTGATCTAAACCTATGTTTCTCTCTAGCTAGCTTAACACTTTCAAAGTTCATGCATATATAGATTTTTGCCCACATAAATGATCAAATTATTGAAATTCTTTTGTTGTGTATGTCTTATTTTCCTGGGATTAACTTTACATTTTCCTATTTGGACTTATAGGAAGCTAACTTTAGTTAAATTTCTAGGAAATAACAAGGGATGATATATGGAGTGGGCAAGAGAAATTGCATATATGTGAAAAAGTACTAGTTTTAGTTACCATACTGCAGGTAAAATCATTATAGTATTGTCAGTCAAGGCTGGAACATCCTGTTAGATAGAGGATGAAAAATTGTTTCTACAAGCAAGTGAGGTTTATGAATTTGGAATACTCAAAACCATCTATATTTTTTGAAATGACCTTATTCCATTTCTCAGGCTTCTGCTATTCCTGAATGAAAGCCCTGACTCTGAAGTAGCAAGTCCAATCTATGTTCTAATTTGGAAACTCACAGGATTAGATCCCACCTCTGATTTTTAGCAATATTAGTTATTTTAGGAAAGTGAAAGAAAGCAGTTACAGAAAGTTATATCTTGAATATAATTTAAATGCAGCAATATTTGCTACTGTTTTTAGGACCCTGAAACGTATCATGTTATATGTGGTTTAATTAAGACAGGTTTATCTGCTTTTTATGGTCTAACAAATTTAGCAATTCATGTAAGTTTATCAATTTGAATATAGATTTCAATTTGTAGAATGAACCAGTTTTCAAATAGGCACCCCCAGATCACCAAACTTGGGCCAAAAAAAAAAAAAAGAAAGAAAGAAAATGTCCCAATTTATTCCCAAACTGGTGAAGACTGATGGCTTACACAAAATCAGATTGATGTGTTAAGTATTTATGTAAGAACAGTTTTGAGAAAATGCTATCAGTCAAAATGCTGATGACATAAACAATATTGAAATAAATGTCTGATGAGGAATATTGCGATGAAACGAATGTTTATTTCAATACAGTGTGCCTCATCAGCCATTTACTTCAATACTATACATGCATGTAGTATAAATGATAGGGTTTGTAACAGGTTGTTATTAATCAATCTTATAAAAATGTAAATTATATATTTATACACTATAGTTATTATAAATAAGCAAATATATGAGTGTGGTATGGGAGTTAGGAATTTCTGATATGAAGACACTTTAACTCTGAATCAAGCAACATATTATTAACTAGAATGAAGAGAGTATTTATAATTAAATCTAATTAGTTCGTTTATCATTCATTGTGATTGTCTTTGCATTGTGGTCCTACAGAAGTATCGTATTCAGTTTGGCGATTGGAACATGGACAAAATAACCATCCAGCACTGTGAGATTCTTTGGTGTATTCTCTCAACAAAAAAATACACATTTTAATCATGATTTTTTTGAAGTCTTTACATGTTGTGATCACTCGAATACCTTTACTCTTTTCAGACTTTAAGATATTAATATTATAGTAGAATAAATTCTGACCCAGAGGCATAGATTCTAGTCCTGGATCTCCTATTTGTTGACATAAAGGCAAAGTCATTTAACTTTTCTGGGCCCCAATATTTTCTCACATGCAAAATGAAAGGAAAAAATTAGATACCTCTCAGGATATGCTAAACCTATTGTACTACAATTCTAGGGATTGATTGTAAAAATATATTATCTCACACATTTGCCTTAAATGTCACTGTAATGTTTAATTCAAAACCTAGGAAAGAAAAGAACCAGGCAAAATCTCTCTCTCTCTCTCTCTTTCTCTCTGTCTATATGTACATACACTTATACATATACACATACATATATACACACATACATATTCATATATATATATATATATATAAGGTTAGGCAGAGTCAAAGATAACTAACGTTAGGATAAAGATTATTCTTTACTAAAAAAAAAAATCTGAAAAATTGAAGCCTCTTTAAGTAAGGCATAAATTCTGTCATATAAAATGAAAAATACAAATAAATTTGACTCAGAACTGCAGGATTGGACAACTCCAAGGGGCACCATTCATTATTTACATAGAACACCTTTCAGATTGTTAAAATTTAAAAATGTTGAAAGTGCATAATATTAGGGAGTGTAGGGAACCAGGCACTCTAATGTACAGAATGTTAATCCAGGAGGGAGAGAATTTATTTTAAAATTATATTAAAATTTAAATGTTCATATTCTTTGATTTTTTATTTTCATTTCTAGGATGTTATTCATTAAATAAAAAAGCATACATACACAAAGTTATATAAACACAGACACTCTCTCCAGTATTGTCAGGGTAAAACAACAGAAAAAAAAAAAAAGAAGAATACAGAAATAAAGCAAAGAGATACAAAAGAATTACAGGAAAAAAAATCCAGCATCAGGGGTCTAAGTACATAAACTAAGCTACTTAAATGCACTGTCCTTTCACCATCACAGAAAGTACAGTCTAACTGTGCATGCTGAATTGGCAAATCTCCAAGATGTACCATATTTCATCAGTTTTAAGATGCATTTTTTTTCCATGCGTTAACATATTGAAAACCTGGATCATTGTGGCAGTTGTGATGTAATTTTGTTGAAAGCACAACAAAACATCAGACTGAAACTTTTGGAATGATTGTCAGCTGCCTGGAAAAAAGTCCCCTGAGGCAACTATGTGGTTTCTGGGGTCTAAAAGAGTGCTCCCCTAGTCACTTAGGATCAGGTGGTAAATTTGGCATGTTTAGAACATTCAGGAAGTGGATCAATAGTCTTTATCTATTTTATGGCTCCTTTTCAGGATTGCTAAATCATGTAAGTAGTTGATGGAACAAATAACAACATTGCAAAAGAAAATACAGACTTTGGGGACTTCAAGTTAAAAACTAGTTATGAGGATTTTGTGTTTGAAAATGAAATTGGAGGTTATCTTAACCAATTTATTTTTGCCTGAATTTTCCTTTTATTAATAAATACATACAAAAAATGTCTATTTTATAAAAATATGTGTCCAATTAAAACTAAGAGAATACCTATGTTGTGTTTCAAATAAATTCTAAATGATAAGAATATTGCATTATAGCTTAACTGATAGCATCTTTCTTTCTTGGTAGAACATAAAATAGCAATACATCTTTCAACAGATTTGATGAAATATAGTATTGTTAAATGAAACAAAAAGGTGATATAAAATAGGGAAATCATATATCCTTATTTCTTCAGGAAAAACTAAAAGTTGATTTATGCATCTATGTACATGGAAAGCATATGGAAAAACACACAAAAAAAATCAAAGAAAATGGTAATACTGTGGAATAGGAGAAAAGCCAGAATTGGAAATGGGAACGTTCCATTAAATTTTCTTTTATACTTGTTTTTTTGCCACACACAATTTTATAACAACAAAATCAGATTTTCTTCACGTCCTTACAAAAATTTTTGAATGAGACTCAATGTTAAAAAAAAGTATTGATAAGATTGCCTAATATATTATGATTATAAAATTTTATATAGCATTTTTGTCTCAACACCTTTATTTCTTCAGTTTGCATTTTGGACAAGTTAGAAAATGAGGCATTGATATTTATGTAACATTGAATAAATTACAGTATTCTTGTCCATTCTATATCCTTTTAATCTAAGAGTTTTCTCTTCTTATTGATGTCCCCTGATCTTTGTTGCAATTTCTCACACATACATGTTAAGCAGAATGGCAGGTGTGACTCACTATTCATTCACTAGTCACTCAAACCAAAAAAAAAAGCTGACTTTTTCTCAGCTCTCTGTTGCCCAAACTCACAATAAAGAATGCTTGAATTTTGAAAAAGGATAATTTATACCAGCCCATGAGTATGCATATGTAACAATTGTTTATGGAAAATAAAGTAATTGAAATGAAGATGTTAATTTATGAAGAATTAAAAAACAATATTGATAGAACATATTTGCGAACTATATCACTAATACCAAAATGTGTTATGCATCTTTATCCCCTTGACTGTTACAAAAGCCATATGTGACTGGATATATTTTGTAACCTATCATATATTAATTTATTAATGTGGATTATATTTTTAATATGTAATGATCTTGTAAGACTTCAATGCCCCATATGGATATTGTTCTATTATTATGGCATAGGCCTATATATTTAAGAGGAATCATTCCTAGTAATTCCTCTAGATCCCAGCATAACCCATATCACGGGCTCTTAATGTAAGATTCCGAGAGTGGGAAGACAAAGGAACAAAGTAAAATTAACTCATGTGTTAATACATAAGGACAGATCTTGTTAGCCATTGCAAGCTTGTGTACCTTGACATTTTCATCTGCTTTCATCTATCAGTATGCCACGATTTCTATTCCTGTATGTTAATATATAAACATATACACACATACACACACTTACACACAATAGTATGTTTCTTTGCCTTCTTTTGATCAGTCAGTAATAAAAATCATATTCCTACTTTTTTAAGTATTTAAGATCATTCTCAAAAATTATGTATTATATTATTTGTTAGAGTTAAAGGTCTGATTGTTTTAAAAAATAATATTTTCCAAGAGAAATAATATTAGGTAAATGACCACTACCATGCAATATTTTATAACCTTGCACTAACTATAACTCTATTGTTAAAGACTTTTAATAGCTATTTTTAAGCTATATTACATTGAGTTTATAGTTAAATTGACATAATCGCTTTCACATACTCTAAGTAGAAAATTCAAATTAAATAATTGAGTACGTAATAAAAGAAAAATACTGTATGTGGCACAGTAGGAAAAATAAAGGAAAAGTTTTAAAATTAAAAACAAATTTAGAAATATATTTTGAGCATCATCTGTTATGTTGTTTTCATAGTTATAAAATGCAAAGTAAATCATTAAAAGTTTCTTTCCCCATTATTAACAATCTAGGATGTTGTAATGAAAGTTTGTTAACTTTCTGTTGAAAATGGTTTAATTGTGAAAATAAGTTCTTTATGCTCCATATACCCTGATCCATAAAGTGCAAATCACAGCATCATTTTTATGTAAAGCTCAAATGTTAGCACAAAGTATATTAATTATAGCTATCTAATAAAATACTTTATAATAAATTTTTTGATTTAGAGATAACTCAAGAGAAAAATAAAATTCAAATAAATTGTGAAGAACTGAAATATTTAAATTACATAATTGGAGCCCTAGACAATTTATTATCAAATTAAATGAAATAATCAGCAAAGATAATGCCCTTTTCTCTATAACAAGTAGGGCAATTTCTGTGAATCTTAGCATCTGGTTATCAGTATTTTAAAGGAAATGTCCATCTGCCTGAGGTCTATAATGTAATTAGACACATTAGCACTCTCTCTTCTATTAGGCGGTATTTTTTCATGAGAAAATATGACTTCCGAAAGCCATATAATGCCAGTAACTTTGAATCAATTGATTAGCATAAATACATTTTGAATTTTAATTCCTATGTGAAAGCTTTGATCAAGAACGACTTCTCTAGGGAGAATTTGTGATGAACATGTTTTTACGTCTTCCTGAAAGATGTAAAACTGGCCTCTTTACTAAAGTAAGCAGCCTCCAAAAGTGTTGTTAGGTCAAAGACTCCATTTGTCAAAAATGAATTTTTCAGATACTAGATTAAAGATAGTTTTGTGATTAATGTCATTGAAGGCATTGAACAACGTATTTCAGATTCTGATAAATTTAAAATTAAAATACATAATTTCAGAGAAAATATTTAAAATATATCTATGATTGTTCTACAATTATCAAATCAAACAGAATTTAAAATGCCTCTGTAATATGCCAATACATCAATGTTAAGTATGTCATTTCTAAGGACAATTCATCATTAAAGATTATTGTTTAATACAATAATTTCTAATGTTTAATCAGATTTTTTAAATCTGTATATTAAATTATAAATCATTATTAAATTATTATTCAATGACCAAATATTTTATTTCATACTCTTAAAATAGTGTTTAGACCATATTACAAAAATCTGTGTTTGGTTAAGAATATGGATACAATAAATCTTCACAATTCTTTGATACTAGTGACAGCTTAAAACATGCCATGTGACAGGCACTAGTTAACTTTTAGCTCTTATTTGAAAGAGAAACTTAAACTGATGTTGAGCAATCCTGGTCTTCCTTGATGTGGTTGTTGATGCAGTAGGCACTAAATTTGTTTTTGGGAAAATAAAGTCATTTCAGTAAATGTTTAGTAAAGTATATGCAGTTGAATATTGGTGTTAATTATTTGGCACATGAAATGGTAAATATTAAGGAGAGACCAGCCTACTCTCAGTAAAAGTTTACTTAATCCAGGTTGAATTCTCCTCCTATGAACTGCTCTTCATAGCACCATAAGATAAGCTTAATTGTGAAAAACAGCTATGTGAGAAATTTGATATCAAACATTTTCATCAGTGGAGTTTTCTAAGGTACTCGTATTGTCTCTAATTGAAGCACTAAACTTCCTGCAATTTTTTTCTTTTTCTTTTTTGCCATTTAGCCAAGGATATATAATTTCTGCTGATTTAGGTATCTTATGTCAGGGCAGTAAGTACGCAATTAGCTTTAGTTTAAGTGATAGCAGCATGCTATAAATAAGATTCTTAATTGTGTTTGCAAGATTAAAATTCAGCCTCATTGTTTGTTCCCTCTATTTCTTTGGTGGCATTGTGGTATATTCACATTGCTACCTCTAAATGAATGTCAACTTGTTTTACCTCGACTGCAGCCGATCGATACTTCATTAGGCTGAATTGTCTTGTGCCCATGCAACCTTGAAGCTGTGGCTTAATTACCACCCGTATTATGCAGTGGCTCAGGGAGCTGTGCTCAGCTGTGTCAGTTTAAAAAAAAAATTAAAAGCCATGGCATTACCTATGTCTAGGAAAAATGGCCACTTGGTTTAAAAAAATAGTAATATTTAATAAACTAAGCATTAATTTTTTTAAAAAATTCATTGAAATACATAAATATGGCAAGTTTACATTTTGAAACTTTTATTATTTTATAAAACTCTCTGAATAGAAATATAATTTTCATGATCAAGCCATTGTGCAGTAAAGATAATTTAAAACTAATGGCAAAATTGCATTCAGATGAAAAAGAGGAGAGGGGAAAGTGCAGTCAAATGGCAATCATGACAAATGACATCTCTTGTCCAAGAGTCATTTTTCCTCACTAGACTGATTTGTCATCCTCACTTTTGACATTTTTCATCCTGCTATGAAATCACACTGACAGAATAAGATATTTCTAGACTTAACAGCAGGCCACAGAAGATGGTTTCATGCCTCCATTTATTTTTTTGGTTGGCTGTTTCAATTTTGATTTCCAAGTTGCTAAAGTCTGGACATACAAAACTTAGTTCTAACGAAATATTATCAGCCAAACAACTCCATGGAAGAAGACTATTTTAAAATAAAATGTGAAATGATATGTGCCATTATTTCATTGATAATAAATCTCTCTGCTGCCTACATTTAAAATGTACCAAAATGTACCAAAAGCTTTGTTTGGCATATCATTTAATGAATGGTTGAACAGTTTCTGCACTTGGTACCAACATCTGGATGAGCAACAGTCCCATGGAAACATAATCAAAACAATGAGATTGTTCATCATTTCACAGAGCCATGAAATTTAGATGGGAATTTGATCTTAGAATTTGTGTTAGTTTTCTAGGGGTGTTACAACAGAGTATAGTAGACACTGAACAACACAGGTTTGAACTATGCAGGTCCACTCATATGCAGATTTTCTGCCACCCTTGAGACAGCAAGACCAATCCTCCACTTCTTCCTCCTCCTCAGCCTACTCAACACGAAGACAACAAGGATGAAAACCTTTATGATGATCCACTTTCACTTAATGCATGGTAAATATATTTCTCTTCCTTATTACTTTCTTAATAACATTTTCTTTTTTCTAGCTTACTTTATTATAAGAATATAGTATGTAATACTTATACAAAATATGTGTTAAGTGTTCATGTTATCGGTGTGGCTTCCCCTCAACAGTAGGCTATCAATTAAGTTTTGGAGAAGTCAAAAGTTATAGGCAACTTTTCAACTGTGCAGAGAGTCAGAGTCTCTTACCTCTGTGTTGTGCAAGGGCCAACTATACCACAAACTGGGGGGCTAACACAACAGAAGTGTATTGTCTCATAGTTCTAGAGGCTGTAAGTCTGAAATCAAGGGGTAAACGAGGGTTATTCTCTGAAATCTACCTCTTCCTAGCTTTTGGTTGGCTGCCAGCAATTTTTGGTATTCCTTGGCTTGTAGCTGCATGACTCCAATCTCTTCACAGCCTACACACAATTTTAGGCTCAAGAGAGCCTCCTGAGGTTAAGATGAAGTCCATTTCTTCCTTCCTTTTTTGTTGCTTGCTTGCTTCCTTCCTTCAAGAAGCATTTATTGAAATACCATATGCCAGGAAACTAAGATCATATTAAAGAACAGGTGAATCAGGAAGAACTTCCTCTCAAATACCAATAGCCAGTTAAGATTGAGGAAATCTTAGAAAATGAAAGGCAGAAATTGAAATTAACAAAAACAGAAACATTGAGGAGTTTGTAGAAACTAAAATTTGTATGGAATAATATTTTTCAAACTGAATAGAAAGTTTGGAAATTAAAATTTAACTATTTCCCAGAAAGTGGGACAAAATGGCAAAGGTAGGAAAGATAAGAAAATTAAAGAATCTTGAAAAAATGTCAGAAAGAGCAAACAGAGAAAATGAAGAGAAGGAAAGTTATCAGATATAATTTCACAAAAATTTTCCAGAAGAAATAGACTGGAATTTATAGATTGAGGACTTCCACAAAATATCCAGAACAGTAGGAGCAAAACAATGCCCATCAAGCCACATTTTTTAGAATTTGAAAAGAATGGGGACAAATAAAGAGCTTGAAATCTTCTAGAGAAAAAAAACAAACAAACATATATAAATTGAGCTAAGAATTTGCTAACATTAACATTTTTTACAACACTACAGTAAGCTAGAAAAAAATGGAGGATGTTTCACATTCTGAGGGAAAATTACCTCTAACCTAGAATTCAGTTTTTAGGCAAACTGTCATTTAATTGAGAATAAAGACATTTTTAGAAAGACATTGTAATCAACACCTTTCTCCAACTTTGCCTTATTTATTTGGCAACTCCTGGAACACATTCTAACAAAGCAAGATGAAAGCTAAAAGTTGAGGGATATATGGAATTTAGGAACCAGGGGATCCAACATTGGAGAAGGCAAGGGTATTCTCAGGGTAATACTGAAGGAAATTTAAAAAAGCAACAGCCATCCTACAGATCTATAGGCAAATAGTTCTGATGGGAGCTAGAGAAAAGTAGGACTCACAGTGAGGTCTCCATGAAAAAACAAAGCATCAATAACAAATGTACACTTCTGATGAAGTCTGTGGGTAAATCGGTCATAGGTGCTTAGAATTTTAAGCAAATGAAAAGATGAAGCAGTCAACTCTAGGGTAAACAGAAAGTGTCATAAAAAGTTGAATATAAACAATGGGTACAAAATTACAGTTAAATAGGAGGAATAAATTCTAGGGTACAACTAGTCACAGTAGGGTGACTATAGTTAACAATAATATATCATATATTTTAAAATAGCTCAAAGAGAGGATTATGAATGTTCTCACTACAAAGAAATGGTAAATGTTTGAGTTGATGGATTTGCTGGTCACCCTGATTTGATCATTACATAATGTATAAATGTATTGAAACATCATATCGTACCCCATAAATATGTACAATTATTATATGCCAATTAAAAAATAAACTGAAACTTAAAAAATTAAAAATAATTATATACTACATGACTCATTTGTGCATGTTATACATATAATTGTAATAATAGAAACATAATGATTTATTTCAACTAAAACTGTGAGAATAGGAGTTAGAAGGGTTCAGGAAGCATGAGAAAGCTAACTCCTTGATATCAATTTTAAGAAGTCAAGTAATAATCTCTGAAGCAAAGAAAAAAATAATAATTGTATTAGCACAATCTTTAGAAACATGCAGCTAAATATCAAAGAAAAAGTGATTGATGCTGGGGACAGCAGGTGGAGCAGAGGACTGCTGCCTTTCATCGTAAGTCATTTGAAATATAAAATTATGTGCATTTGCTACTTTGAAAATAATGATAGTGAAATGTTTTTACAATCTTATATACAAACTCCAATATAATAAATAGGGAGATGTCCTAGAATCCATCTAGCAGGGCAGGGGGAAAGACTTCACCACCTTAGATCAGGTAAGTGGGATAGCTTTCTCTAAGGCAAGTGGCATTTGAACCAACTTGAAGGATGAGAAGGACCAGATCTGTCAAAATAAAAAACAGCCTTAAGTCTGTGGTACCAGCAAAAGCAGACCATGACCTGGAAGAGAAAGTGAGGCTTAATGAGGAAGAAGGAAGAGGGGTTCTGGATGAGTTTACAAATGTAGGTGGGAGCAAGGCAAGATGGGGCACTTTTGCTCTTATTGAAGAATTGTACCTGAAAATCAAAAGGAAGCCATCAAACAACTTAAAGCTAGGGGCATTTGAGTGATAAACCAGATTCTTATTAAAAAGGAAGATTCTAGAAGGAGGAGGAGGAAGCCATTGCTGTGGTTTAGGACAGAGATGATGGCGTCTAGAGATGATGCATGTTCATGGAGATGTAGAGGAATACTCAGATTCCAACTCTATTTTGGAAGTTAGGATTTATGATGGAACTGCTGAGGAAGCACAGTTGAAATAAAAGATAAAGGCTGAAACTGATTGAGTGGTAGGAACAGCAAGGACATCCAGATTCAAAAGATGGTTTGGAAAGAGAATTTACCAGATCTGATGACTAATATGATATTGAGAGTGGAGGGAAAAGTGGCAGATGACTCAGGTTTCTAGCTTGTGACCATGGCAGGGTTGAGGCTATTGCCTCTTCTTAAAATACCAGAAACTTGAAAGGCATTTTCTTCACAAAAAGTCAGTTACTTCACTAGGCATATTTTGATACTAGTAAGTGCTGAAGCCACACAGTAATTTTTGGAATTATTCAAAAGCTTTCAAATAAGATCTGTCAAAAACTATTTTCCTAAAATTTTGTATTCTTACATTAGATTAGAGTGCCCAGGTTGTTAAAATATTATTTAACAGTAGACCTGTTATTCTCTTAGTCCCTCAGGCTCATGAAATTGAAGTCAGCCTTGTCAAACTTTTATTCTTAGTTCGCATAATCTAGTTGTGTAGACTTTGCTAGTAATTTTTCTCCAAGTCCCTAACTTTTTTATGTAGCTCATCTCTGTTTCAGCCTCTCACCTGACTTGTCCCCAAATAGTGCAAGATCTTGCCCTCTGGTACTTATTTTTTTTTTCTTTTTTTCCTCTTCATTTTGGACTGTCTATACTAGACAACTTACTTTGCTATTCAATCAACTATTGCTATGTTCATACAGAACATAACAGTTGTTGAAATTCTTGAAAGTAAATTTTAAGTAAAGGGTTTTTCTCTGTAACCATGAAAAATGTTCTTGGAAAATTGACTCTGTGTATAGATATGTGCATTATAATTTATTTATTTTTATTGTCTATTATATCTATTAGAAACTATTCGTGGGGTAAGCAAAGTCCTGTGTTTGTAGGCATCATTGTTCTTATGCAGTATGTC
>RJWJ010041398.1:0-13515 GCA_004363605.1 Indri indri | reverse complement strand
TTTTTACTGAACCATATGAGATGCAGTAAAGTGATTTTTATTTCGAGATGGAGCTTCAAGCTGTCTCACAAGCAGGAGTGCAATGGAGTGTTCATAGCTCACAGCAGCCTTGAACTCCTGAGGTCAAAGGATCCTCCCTGTCTCAGCCTCCCAAGTAGCTAGGAGTATAGGTGTGTGCCACCATGCCCAGCTTCTATGCATCTTTTAAAATAACTTTTAAAATAGTAGCTTTTTATTTTGAAAAAGTCTTTTTTTTTTTTGGTCTGGCATTGCTTATTTCAATGGAGATTAAAATTTGAATGAACCATACGTCTACCCAAAACTGTATAATGGAGAACACATTGTTGACTCCCATTTTGAAAGAAATTCTACTGTGGGCTAAATGCTATTAAACAACATTACATGCGACAGAGAAATCTTCTGTAATAGGAAGAGTAAATTGATGCAGCAATTGCTGCCTTATTTCGGAAATTGCCACAGCCATCCCAACTTTCAACTACCACTGACCTGATCAGCAGCCATCAACATCAAGGCAAGACCCTTCACCAGCGAAAAGATTATGACTTGCTGAAGGCTCAGATGGTCATTAGCATTTTTTAGTAATAAAGTATTTTTAATTAAAGTACATTGATTTTTGGACATAATGCTATTTACACACTTAATGAACTATATTATAGCATAAACATAACTTTCATATGCACTGGGGAGCCAAAAAATTTGTGTGACTTAATTTATTGCAATATTTACTTTATTGCAGTGGTCTGGAACTGAACCTGCAATATCTCCAAGGTATGCCTATGTTGTTTATGGGGGAGAAAATTCATTATGCCCTGAGACCTTTAGCACTTAGACTTTTGAAACTAAACTAAAAGAATAGGTGACCTTAACTCAAAGGACTTTTCCTTCAATACTATTATATCTGCCATTTGCTATAAAATCTATTTTGCAACAGAAAAGCTCTGTTTGACTCCCTCTTTTCTTTTTCTACTGTGGCATCCCTTCCTGGAATAACTAAGCCTCTCATACTCAGTCGCTGTTGGAAAGGGAAAGAGCCAATAGGTGACAGAAATGGGGGAAGCAACTGTTGGTCCTCAGTTCACAAGGAGAGAGGTTAAGTATGTTGACCAAGGTCACACAACTAAGTGACAGCACTGAGACTTCGGCCTATGTGATTTGGCTCCTGAGTCTGAAATGTTTATCAGAATGTTACACTGTCTTTTACAGGAAGCACTGATACACAGTAGCTTCAGTATTTTTGACGATGATAAAGTAGTGATGACTGCTTCCTTATATTTCCCCAAAACAAAAGCATGTGTGGACTATCAAAATAACTATTTAGGTACAATAAAGGAAAAATTGTCTAGTTTGACACTTATTAGCTTATCACTCAACTTTAACAAAATAAAATAATAATAGAAAGTAGTGATCAACAGGAACTATAATAGGTTCTCTCATTTCTCTTCTGACAGGCACAGGCAAGATCACATAATAATATAGATTGTATTAATAGATATAGGCCATTTATTCAAATGAAGTCCTGCATCTATAACTTTTTTCAGTTACTCAGTTACATTTATAAAAATATAGGCTGGGCATGGTGGCTCATACCTGTAATACCAGCACTTTGGGAGCCAAGGCAGGAGGATTACTTGAGGCCAAGAGTTTAAGACCAGCCTGGACAACATAGTGAGACATTGTCTCTACAAAAAATCTTTAAAAAACAGCTGGGCATGGTGACACACAACTGTAGTCCTAGCTACGCTGCAGGGGTGGCAGACACAGAAGAAAATCCACATATAAATGAACCTGCACATTTCAAACTTATGTTGTTCAAGGGTCAACCATAATGCAAAGGAGGTAGAGCCTTAGGCATTGACATCCAAGAACACTGTTAAGGAAACACAGCAATTGTAGAACAAGATGAATAGTAATTCTCATTTATGAAACTTCAAACTACACACACACACACACACACACACACACACACACACACAGTATGGGGCTATATATTACAAATACACCTTATAAAAATTTACAGAAAGGGATCTGGAGGGATGCACACTAAATTATTGAGAGTAGTTGTTGTAAAATAAATTATGCTACTCTGTGTGTCTCACAGAAACAGTGCTTGGACTTGAATTTGCCTGAATTTGTTATCAGTTAAGGAAGTTTACTTTCACACAGTGTTGGTCATTACCACAGTGGACTTTAATTTTATAACATTTTATATTGTCTGAATTTTTAATGATGAACATATCTTCATTTATTATTTATGCAATTTCAAGATACTTGAAGAATCAAATGCAAAGAAAATAAAACATAAAAATATTGGAACAAACAACATGTGTACTGTGGTGGCTGAATAATGTCCCTCAAAGGTAGTTCCTAATTCCTGAAACCTGTAAATGTTACCTAATTTGGAAAAAGAGTCTTTGCAGATATGGTAAAGTTAAGGATTTTGAGATAGATGAAGAGATTATCCTGCATTACCCAGATGGGCCCCAAATGCAATCATATGTATCCCTTCAAGAGGGAGGCAGGGGGAGATTTCACACACACACACACACACACACACACACACACACACACGCACACACACATGCACACACACACACACACACACACACACACACACACACACACAGAAGAAGGCAATATGAAGACAGAGCAGAGAGAGAACCGAAGATGCTGGCTTTGAAGATTGGAGTGATGTGACCCGAAGCTAAGAAATGCTGGCAGCCACCAGAAGCTGGAAGAGTCAAGGAATGAGTGGGTTCTCTGAGAAGAACCTCTGAGACTGCAGCCCAATGATACTAATTTCAGAATTCTAGCTGTCAAAGCTGTGTGATAATAAATTTCAGTTGTGTGAATCAACCCAATATTTGGTAATTTGTTACAGCAGCCACAGGAAACTAATATATGTGCATTCCAGAAATTTAGAAAACTGTGTAAAAGTACACGGAAAAAAATAAAAATCACTTATAAGCCCACTGCCCAGAAATTATTGTTAACATTTTTTGGTGTATTTCTTTTTAATTCTTTAGTTTTAAAATGTGAGTATAAACATAATTATTTTTGCATATTTTCAGCTTTGCTGATGTATAGTACACTGCATGTATATTTAAAGTGGACAATTTAATTAGTTTTGACATGTGTACACACCCATGAAACCACCACCACTATAAATATACAAACATTTCCATCATACCCAAAAGTTTTCCTGTGCCCTTTTGAAACCTATCTCTCCCTAGATCTCCATGCTCTTCTTTCTGAGACTATAGATTAGACTACATTTTCTAGAATTCTATGTATGGGCTCTTTTTCATCTGTCTTATTTCACTTACGTAATGATTTTGACATTCATCCATGCCATTGCATATACCAATATATACTTTATTCCATTTTATTGCTAAGAATTATTCTATAATATGGATGTACCACAACTTGTTATTCACCTGCTGATGGACATTTGAGTTTTCAGGTTTGGGTTATTACAGACAAAGTTATTACATGCATTTGTGTACAAGTTTCTGTGAGGACATGTGCATTCATTTCACTTCAGGTAAATATCTAGGAGTGGAATTTCTGGATCATATGGTAGATGTGTAGTTAACATTTTAAGAAACTGCCAAATGGATTCCCAAAGCACTTGCAACATTTTACCTCTCCACACACAGTTTCAGTTCATAAACACTTGTATGGTCAATCTTTTTAATGTTACTCATTCTAATAAATGTGATTTGGTATCTCATTGTGGTTTTAATTTGAGTTTTCCTGGTGGCTAATGCTGTGGAACATTTTAAATGTGTTTATTGGCTATTTTTATATCTTATGTAAAATGTTTAAATATATTGCCCATTTTTAATTGAAGTATTTGTCATCTTATTCAGTTGTAAGAGTTCTTTATATTCTCCGGATATAAGTTCTTTGTCTGATGTTTGTGCTATAGATACTTCCTCCCACTCTGTGGCTTGTTTTTTGTTCTCTTAAGGGTATCTTCTAAAAAGAAGAGATTTTTGAAGTTAAATTTATCAATCGTTTGTCTTCTATTGTACGTACATTTTGTGCATAAAATTTTATCGGCCTTAATGCTATAAAATTTTCTCCTAGATGTTTTATTGTTCTAGATTTTACATTTAGGTGTATGGCCCATTTCGAAATAATTTTTGTGTACAGTGTGAGGTAAGGGTCAATATTATTTTTTTTCCATACTAATACTCATTTGATCCAACACAATTTGTTGAAAAGGCTTTCCTTTCCCCCAATAAATTGCTTTTGCAACTTTGTCCAAAATCAGTTTACCATATACAGTTGATCTATTACTGAATTCTCTGTTGCAATGATCTATGTATCTATCTTTTTGCCAATATCAGTCTATGTGGATTAATGTAGCTTTACAATAAGTTTTGAAACCAGGAAGGAATCCTCCATCTTTGTTCTTCCTAAAAATTGTTTTGGTTTTTCTAGGCCTTTTACATTGCCATGTGCATTTTAGAATCAGCTTATCCATTTCTACACGAAAAGCCTACTGGAATTTTGATTGGAATTGTGTTGTATCTGTAGATCAATTCGGGAGGAATTGAAATCTTAACAATATTGAATCTTCTAATCTATGAACCACATAACTTTTTAAACAATACTGTTTATATGTGCAACTCAGGTTTCCTAAACCTAACGTGCACAACCTATGTATGAAAATTTATCCATCCATTTATTCATTTATTTATTCATTCCAAAAATATAAAGTGCTTGTCAGGCTCCCTTCTAGGTACTTGGGATACAGCATTAAGCAAACATAAATTCTTTGCTCTCTTGGAGTTTACAGAGTTACCTTAATAATCACAATCCCAATTCTTTTCTCTTTATCTGCTGATGAAGGACCTTCGCCCCTCCAGTATTTCTGGGAGCTCCAGGGAGTGTCCTACATGGGATCAGAAGCAAATCCCATCAGCTACCAAAGAACATCCTGAGGGTACCACTCTAGTTTCAACCAGGTGGTCTGTCTAGCATCACTTCCTTTCACAATCAACTCCATGTTCTGCTACTGTGAAGCCTGTCTGGCCCTAAGAATTCCAGCACAGAGACTGTTCAAGACCTCTCTTTGCCCAGAAAGAGACTAAGACAAAGCTGTTTTTATATCTCTGTCTGAAATAGATGTTAACTTTATCCCTAGGTGACAGATAAGAAAACTAAGACCTGTTGTGGAATGACCGAATCAGGCTAATTAGCATATCCATCACCTCAAATTTTTACCATTTCTTTGTGGTAAGAATATTTAAAATTCTTTCCTCTGGCTATTTTGAAATATGCAATACATTATTATTAACTATAGTCACCATGCTGTTCAATAGATCACCAGAACTTATTCTTCTTAACCTAAACTTTGAACCCTTTGAATAACATCTCTCCTTTCCTTATCTACTCCCCCATAACTATATACAATTATTATTTGTCAATTAAAAATAAAATAAAAAGGAAGGAAGGGAAGGAAGGAAGGGAGGGAGGGAGGGAGAAAGAAAACTAAGGTTAAGAGATGTTAAGTGGCTTGGCTAAAGCTACTAGGCAGTAAGTGGCAGAACCTGGATTCGAATTCAGATCCAATTATCGTAAATTCAGTTGTTTTTACTATATATTTTTGCCTCACAACCCTTTAGATATAAATGTTCACATACAAATGCATAACCTCAGAGCCTTACAGAAAATGTATATATGGAAATGGAGCAGACTGTTTTCTTCCTGCTGTCAAAGCGGCCAGAAGGCAATCTCTACCTTGATCCCAAGAGTCACAGCAGTACTCTCACAGTGAATAGTGTCCTTTGACAGGAGGGTCCTTAATCAAGGTTCCTTAGATGGCCTTCAGAGGGAGTCAGGAAACTCTCTGAAATTATATGCAAAGATTTCTGTGTATGTATCTGTGTACATTTTTTGGTGCAAAGGTTTGCAATTTGCATGTTTCTTAAAGTGATTCTGCCCTTTCCAAAAAAGTTAAGAGCTACCACTCTACCAACAAAACCTACCTTTAGGCCTTCCTGCCTGGGACAAGAGATCTAATTAATCAACAAATATTTGCTTATTGTGCACAGACAGGGAAAGCCTCGGCCAGCATTTATTATCAATTAAGAAAGCAGTATGAAATAGCAAATGGTGGTAGGGAGAGAACGAGAGAGCTGCAGTTGTTGAGAGGAGAGACAGCCCATCATGGGGTCCTTAGGGTAGCTTTAAGGAGGTGAGGTGGAAACTGAAACTTGAAGGACAAATTCTCCAGGATTTTGCTCTCAGGTATAAATAAGAATGAAAACTTCTGCTCCAGGGGCCTGATTCAGTCACAGTGGGTAACCAAGCAGCTGTGGCCACCAGATTACCATTCAATGCAACTTGGCTGTTACTGTAGTATTGGGTCATCCGCATGCAGCTAGGACCATAGCATAAAGAGGGAAAGGAAAGCTACATTGAAAAGAAGATAAAAAGAACACAGCAAGCAGAAAATAAAATGCCTTGAGTCTATTTTGCAGACTCAAACCCACTAATCGATCTTTCTGACTCTAAGTTGAGCTAACATAGAACATAATATACACCCAGATCAGTACTAGCACATACACGTTTTGATATAATCTGGCCATGGAAAGAAAGTAATTTTAAGGAAGAAGTCAGTAGGTCCTTTGGCTAAAGAAACTGCCCAGCAATGCACATCTCAACTGCCAAATCTGAGTCAGACTCTGGCCTCAAATCTAAATTCCATTTTGTACAGATGCTAGACATATTCTTTCAGTCCAGAATCAAATGGACACACTTGATATTTAAAGCAGGTTTGCTATTTTTAGTTGCTTGCTGAACATCTGTCAGCCTTTCTTAATGGCCTGCTCAGTGGAAGAGAAGGAGAAAAACAGTATAAAATCATTTCGTTGTTCAATACCATGATTAGTTTTCTCAAGTTGACAGCCAGCCTTAACAAGATTCTCCTCTTCAGGAAAGGTTCTTTTGATGGATGGTGTCCCTGTGGCTCTAAACCGAATAGCAGAAGCAAGAAGGAGACAAATTCTATGGTCGGAGAGTCTTTTTCCTGCTAACTCAGGTGTAATTGATAAAACCCCATTCCTCATATAGCCCCAAAGTGCAAGTCGAAGAGAAGGGACAGATTTTTTTGCTTTGTTTTAATTGAATTATCCCTGGTTCTACCCTTTCTGAACCTGAACTTGGTTACAAATAACAACCTAGGATAGCAGTCCAAGTTTAATATGTCACAGAATATTTGGAAGAAAACAAAAACCTCCACATCTCAATTACAAAGCAAGAACAAAACCAAAGTGGCACGCTGCCTACCTAAACAAAGGAATGAGGCACTGGTTGAAAAATCGAGAGATTCAGGTAGGAATATGGCTGACAAATTGTAAAAATCTCATCACCCAACAAATAGCCTCAGGAAATATGTTGCTTTTTCTCATTCACAAATCTGGAAGGACATAAGCTTGGCTAACTCAAATTTCTCTTTAAAAACAGGCCATACTCTTGCCACTTTTCCTCTGTAGACTGACCCTTTGACCTTTCAGTCACCTGGTTGGGATCAGCGACAGCCTCGCTTTGTCCAGCTGCTAAAGGCAGGCTGAGTGAACGTGTCTTTGAGAGAAGATAGGGGAAACTCATCTAAGATGTCAGCCTGGCAAGAATTCATTTAAGATTTTAATGGCAAGGATGACCCATAGGCTGGAAGACAGAGCTTTCAAAATAGGAAGGGAAAAAAACCCTCTTTACTTACATCCATATAATCATAATTATATGTGAGCATATTCATATATTTATAAATTTTGTATATAAATTTTATATATTCATTTATATACATATCTGTCTTGTGGAATCTATAGCTGTATCTGTGAAACAGCTCAGGCGTAACATCTAAAAGGCTCTCGACACCTGGGCCAGGATATTGCAGCTTTATGAAATATAAATGTTTCTTTTTTTTTTTTTGAGACAGAGTCTCACTCTGTTGCCCAGGCTAGAGTGCCATGGCTTCAGCCTAGCTCACAGCAACCTCAAAGTCCTGGGCTCAAGCGATCCTCCTGCCTCAGCCTCCCGAGTAGCTGGGACTATAAGCATGCACCACTGTGCCCGGCTAATTTTTTCTATATATGTACTTTTAGTTGTCCAGATAATTTCTTTCTATTTTTAGTAGAGACGGGGTCTCGCTCTTGCTCTGGCTGGTCTCGAACTCCTGACCTTGAGCGATCCACCCGCCTTGGCCTCCCAGAGTGCTAGAATTACAGGCGTGAGCCACCGTGCCCTGCCTTATACATTTTTTATAATCTTCTATTTGAAAATGAGCATGAATTTAAAGGCATAGCTTCATCGAAACTAATCATAAAAAGATTTTAAAACCTAAAGTGTGAAACAGAAAAATAAACCACACTTAAGTTTCCTAATAATGACAGCACATTCAGTTACAAGGCATAATTGAGCATGGGGTGGAAACAGTTATGAGGTATTCATGAGGACTTTGTGATTAGGTTATCTCACACTGGCATTAAACCTCATGCCTGGTTTCTGGGGGAAACCATCTGACAACCGCATGCCATCCCATCCCATCCAATCCCATCCAATAACTTACTTCAGTGAGCATTTACAGAATCCCTACTATGTGCCCAAGAGCATTCTATCCATTGGAAATGTAAAGAGGGCAGCTCTGCTTTATTATTTCAGGTCATCCTCAGTTCATTGATAGTGAAGTATTTTCTCCTAGAGAGGGGAGCAAGCCCTTTCTTCTCTAACCTCTAAAGCTCAGAATCGGAGCATATCTTCTGGTGGATGCAAAATACCAAAACTGAGCATGCCTTATCTTCATCAAAATTTATTTTAATTGAATAATAAGTTTAGAGTAGCCAGTATTGTCATTAGTATAGAACAGAATATTATAATAATAAATTGTGCTCTGACATCCTATGTGCAGTATCCGTTCAGACTATC
Organism: Indri indri; assembly: GCA_004363605.1. NCBI lineage: Eukaryota > Metazoa > Chordata > Mammalia > Primates > Indriidae > Indri > Indri indri. The sequence goes on along the minus strand of RJWJ010041398.1, from coordinate 4,560 downwards.
CTTCAATTTTAAGCCACCTGTGCTGTTTTTATATTTTGGCATACACCTTAATGATACCTACCATTGTTTGCTATCCTATGGGGCTCTGTCTGGACTGGGCACATAAATATATCATGTCCTTTTTTTTTTTTTTTTTTTTTTGAGACAGGTACTCCTCTGTCGCCTGCACTAGTGGGTAGAGTGCGGTGGTATCATCATGGCTCACTGCAACCTCAAACTCCTGGGCTCAAGCGATCCTCCTGCCTCAGCCTCCCAAATAGCTGGGACTACAGGCACACATGCCACCACACCCAGCTAATTTTTTCTATTTTTGGTAGAGACAGGGTCTCGCTCTTGCCCAGGTTGGTCTCGAACTCTGGGCCTCAAGCGATCCTCCCACCTCGGCCTCCCAAAGTGCTGGGATTATAGGCTTGAGCCGCTGCGCCTGGCCAATACATCGTCTCAATTAACCTTACAACAGCTATTTACGGTAAGTACTATCCTAACTATTTGGATAAAAAGAAAAAAGCTACACCGAGGCTATGAGGGGTTAAGGGACCATGCCAAAGGTCACATGGCCAGTGAGTGGCGGAGCTGGGACTCAAACACTGGCCTAAGTGATTCCAAAACTTTGTTCCTTCAACTCTGTGCTTGCAGTTGCGTATCTTGGCTTACCCTTGGCTTTGCAAAAGATCAGAATGTCTGATGCATGAGCACCTACATCTGCCGGTTCACATCATTACTTCCCCCTCAGCCATTTCAGATAGTCTCTCCTTCCGTCATGACAGCTATTCCCAGGCTAATCCAGAGTCCACACAAACAGAAACACTGGCTGGCTGATGCAGCTATCAGGATTAATAGCTATCAGGTTAATGGGGGAGAGATGTTTAATGGGCTGGAAATGCAGATTCTTGGTAAAGGTCATTCACATTTGTAGTTGGTAAAATGAAATAAACTTTAAATGGCTTTTCATTGGCTTTCAGCCTGAGCGTCCAAGGAAGATTTATTTATTTATTTTTAATTTTTTTACAGATTCATCAAGGTACAACTGATAAATATAATATAAACTACACATATTTAATGGATACAGTTTGATAAGTTTAGACATGTGATGAGTTTGGACCCATGAAATCATCACCGCAACGAAGGTAATAAACCATCGCTCCAAAAGTCTCCTCATACCCCGCTCTCTGTGGTAAGAACAATTAAGATGAGATCTACCCTCTTAACAAGTTTTAGAATTATTAAATGTTATGCCTTGACAAAAACAAAACTAGACAAAATTTCCACTTAATAAAATACTTATGTGCTAGCTGACAAAAAGTCTTTGTAAGGTGGATTATTGAAAATAAATAAGGTAAGTTGGCTGGGGAGGATACTGCATATACACTGAATAGCTGGGAATTTTGTAAGTGATTGATGATAAATTATATAACAGCTCATTGTGGTGCACGTTCAGTGAGATATTATTGATACAACTGGTTATCAATTCCAACTTTAAAAATAGACAACTAACCAGGTTATATAGACAATATAGAAAGAGAGAAACCTCTAATTTATATGAAGAGCAAAACATTGGTCACAGTGGATTCACTTAATTTTTCTATCACTGGGTGTAAGTAACAAACCAACTCAAAGATAGTTAAGTTTTGATGAAAGACCCATTTTTTCTTATAATAAAAAGATAGTTATTTTAAATAGAAATGCCATCATTATTTGACTTTAGTCAATCCACAGTGCTGTTGGAGGGCAGGGAGGTGGTTAGTGAAGCTCTTCAGAGAGAAAAAACAGTGTGTTCAGTATTAGCAGATGTTGAATTGAAAGTATCCCAACCGTGTTGACTACATGTTTATATAACCAGTGAATGTGAACTTCTGGATGATACAATTTCTCACACAAAGGCTAAATTACAAAACAAAGAGACCAATGAAAGGAAATTTATTAATATTCACTTGAAATCAAATACACATAAAAAAGAGAATAAAATGCTAGCCTGTTAAAGCTTGCTGTTTTACTTAAAAAAAAAAAAAAAGAATAGGCTTTAAAATATTTATTTTAATAGTCCTCAACTTTCACATCTTGCATTGAAGGAGTTTTTTTTTTTTTTATTATTTTCTCTATGGTGGTAGATAATCAAAGAAGAAATATATGAGAAGCCTGATAATTTCAGAGTCTTCATTTCAAACCATTAAAGCTGAATTGCATAATTTTCTTTCTAAAGATTGAAGCTCTCTAAAAATGAATAGATGAAAGGTCTTAGCTTTCAAGGATACTTGTTCATCCACTTATACAAATAACATATAATAACATGCATTCTAAGATGAGTTATTTTTCCTTTAGTATCTCAAAACAGTATGATTTGATGCAGTCTAGGTCAGTTATTAAGCCCCTCATTGCTCACCCATCAATTGCGAGGTCAGCGCTGGAGGTTTTTGAGCTGCATTACTGGGCCACGGTATTACCAAACAATGATCATCATGCGAAATTAGATTCTCCATCAAAAACAAAATTTTTGTGGCTGAAATTATGATTCTAGGTGCAGGCCTTCAGCTCAAGCACCAACATTGATGCAAAATTGATGAAACTTCCAAGTGAAATTGCATTGTTTGATCTTCACAGCCCTGGAATAACATAGCCTAAAGCTACAGTTTCTGTAAACTTACTTTGCACAAACGACTTAGCCAGTATGGGTGTATTGACATAGAGTGCCCATGAATGACATTAGGGCTACTTAGAAAAGAGACAGAATAACAGCAAAAGAATGCAGCAATTGGTTCTGAAAATTACCTTTTTCCAGTGAACCTCTCTGAAAAATTACCTTTTTCTGCTGAATCTCACTCAAAAATTACCTTTTCCAACTGAAGCTCTCTCAAAGTGCCTTGATGTTAAGCAATATAGTTTTAAGTTGAAAATGTCACAAGGCCATGAAAAGAAATTGATAGAAAATTTCAGGGTTCCTTGTTGATATTTGAAGCAGCCTGTGGATTTTTGTTCTTTAACACAGATCTGCTCTGCTGTGCTACCACTTTGATTTCTGTATTGCCAAAAACAGCATGTTTCTGGGCTTAATGGCTTCACAGAGAAGAGTATGAAGGTGATTTAGTTATTGCTGCTGAGGTTCTGTTACCAGTAGGAAATTGGTAAACAGATGTTATCAAAATCCTCTCCATTCACCATGGAACTTTTTAAAAGTGCACTAAATAAAATTCTGAAGTTTCTTTATCCTTTAAAAGAAACTATAATTCTATTTACTACAGTATTCTTTTAGAAATTATGCACTTCAGCCAAGGCTTTTTTTTTTTTTTTTTTTTCGACAGAAGGAATTTTTATTTCTTCAGTCAAAGATGAAGGAAAGGTACATGCCTGTTAGAAGAGTCATTGGACTGGGACATCTGAACACCTGAGTCCCAGCCTCAAGGCCACCTCTCCCGGCAGCATGACCTTGGGCAAGTCCTTGTGGAATAAGCAAATGGACAGGGTGATGAAAGAGATTCCTTTCCGTTCTAACATTCTACAGTTTCCTTTTAGTCCAGATTTAAAGACAAAATGTCTAACGGTGGTTATTGTTTGTAATTACCAGTATTGCTAAAAGAGAAGTTGTACAGGTTTTTTGCTTGTTGTTTGTGTATGTGTGAGTGTGTATATCCTTTAAAAAGCAAAGAAATGTTCCCTGGTTTGGGATGCTCTGGGCAGGATCTCTTACGAAGACAGAGGGATGACCTAGGTGAGAGAGACCCAGTTACAAGTCTTGACACACTATCAAAGTAATTGATGCTTTCCCGCCATATAGATGAATTTTTTTTTATCTTTCTTGGTTACTTTTTCTTCTTTCTCTTGCTCCTTTATCCCTCTCTCTGCCTATGTGCCTCTTCTCCAGCTTCAGTTCTCCCTTTCTGCAAATCTCTTTCCCTCTTCTGCCTTTTCTTTCTATCTTAATTCACAAGCCCTTCAACTTCTCCCAAAAGGACCCGCTAGTAGAACTCGAGATTAAACAATGATGTGAGTTGCTATAGTAGATCAATTTTTAATTTTTTTCAAATTCATAAAATAATTAAAATTAAAGGTGTACCAAATGACCATTTTGGCTAAGTGCTTAATTGTCAGTATTGACTAAAATCAATATTCTGCCAAAACTGAGGATAAAACTGAGCTTAAGTAAATTTTGGAATATTGAAATGCTTGAACTCTTATATTTAAAAATTAACTATAATTAGAATTTATTTTTTTAACATGTTTAATAGTCAAATATTAAGGTTTCAACATTATAATATAGGAATAATAATTTCTTCATTTGTTCAGTTGCCAAATTGCCCTTATGGTCTTTATCTTGTATATTTGTGATACCATGTAAATGCTCACTTTCGAGTGGCACATTTAATATTTGATTAACTGTTTTGTGCAAAACAAAATATAAATTTTAAAACACTTTTCAGTGAATTTTCTAAAAGAAACTGTGTACTTATGTTTCATAATGTGGGCAAGTCTTTTCAAAATCCCTCATCTTCAATTACAGAATATGGTTAGCAGTGAAAAGTAATGAATGCAGAAAAATACTCTTGTTCAAATTTTTAGCCTCCATAG
>RJWJ010041397.1:0-13522 GCA_004363605.1 Indri indri | reverse complement strand
CTACCTTCCCATTTCAGGCCCTCAACAGCCTTTGCCTGGGCCTAGAACTGTGCCTGGCACATAGTTCTCAGCTTCCTGAACCCAATAAGTGGTTCTTAACTTTTGGAGGTTACAGACCCCTTTGAGAATCTGATGACAGCCATAAACTCTCCCTAGAAAAATATACACACATTTTGCATACAATTTTAGAAAGGTTCACGGAGCTCCTTAAACCCATTCACTGACCCCCTAAGGGACTACAGATTAACATCCATAGCATGCAAGACCACCCATGATCTGGGTCCTCCCTAGCTGACCTTCCTCTCCATTTCTGGCCACACAACTTGCTGTTTCCTGAAGAAGCCATGCTGTTTCATGCCTTTGTGTCTTCAGACATACCACTTCCTCTCTCTTTACCCTTTAATGCTCTGATCATCTCTTCTATGACACCTTCTCCTGAACCATCTAAAGGACCAGTGTGGGACCTCACTCATGACAGCCTCGAGTAGAAGGAGCCCAGGCTCTCTCAGGGGCAGTGAGACCAAGGACAAGTGCTTGTCATGGGGTGGGAGCTGGGACACAGGGTGACTGTCATCCCATTTAGTTCTCAGGCTTTTCATAAGAGGGTACTGAGGCTTAGAGAAGTTATAGAACTTGCCATAGGTCAGAAAGTTAATAACCAAAATAAACATCAAGTTAGCAAGGGTTCAGACAGTATATGTGTGCAGAAAAATTTTAAGTCAAGGGAGAGGGCGTTTTAGGGCAGCATTTTGTGTTCTGAAGCCTTCTATGTACCCTTAGCCTACATATAAGCTGATATTTTGCCAGCTTTGTGTGTGCCGTGTTCATGTCTGGACAAAGCCCATTCAGCTTCCAGAATACACTTTATTTAGAAGGCCTTCTGTCATGCAAAACCTCCGGGGCTGTGTCGCATGTCCCTGAGATCTCAGATACACATCCATCCCATACCTCCTTCTGGAGTATTAAAGACTTGGTCAGAGCTGGCGGGGCCCTCCCCCTTCCCATTGACCACTCGGACGTTTAGTGTGTAGTGGCTAAAGGGCTCCAGCCCAGGCAACATGCCGTGAGTCTTGCTGCCTTGGAAGGTGAGGATCTTTTTCTCAATGTGACGTCTGTTTCTTTTAGATGAACTCTGTGCCTTCCAGTAGTAAATCTGAAACAGCAAGAACAAAAGTCAGGGGTGCACAAAGGAACAAACAAGATTCCCCTTGTATTCACAAAATTATTGTTTTTTCAGAAAACTCCCTTGGTGCATTTTAGAAGAAAATTACTTGCAAAACCAATGGATATTGATTCAGAGGCAAGAGGAACAGAAACCCACAGACAATGAGGGAAATTAAACTAAGACTATGTAACAAAGCTGGGCTATATTGTTTTGTTGTAGGAGTATAAGTGAAATAAATGAAATAGCATGAGACCCATATGGGTCTCTCTAGAACATGAGACAAATGGATGAAAGTAGGATTTAAGTCTTTCACTTGTATAAAATATTGTGAAAATAAAAATTACTGTCCAGTGTTTTCCAGAATTAATATAAGTTCATGTATAATCTATCATTTAGTTTAATCCTAAAAACCACAGTGAGGCTTTTATTATTATTATTTCTATTGTCCAGATGAGCCTCTGGGCTACTGAGTGTCTTTCCCAAAGCCACGGAGGTATCAAGAGCTACAGGGGACCCTCCACTCCAAGTCTAGGGCTTTTCCACTAAGCCAAACTGTATCATTTAATTAAAAATATTTATTTTTTTTGTATCGTAGGCACGGGTTTTGAAGAGATGGAAAATAAGTGTTGATTAACTTTGGTCACAAATCCAGAATTGTTGTTTATTAAGTCATCTTAAATTCTTCTTAGGAATTTAAAGACGTTTTCGAGAGAAGTCAACATTGTATGGAGAATCTTGCAACGTTGGAAAAAAAAAATTGAACATGGTGCAATACACAAACTGACCTCTAGGAGTCAGAGTTAACAAATCAAAGTAGTGACACTACACACGTGTGTTTGTGTGTATGTCACAATAACAATCAAAAATCTCTGAGTCAGTCTTTCATGCTTCCCAGAAGCAGAGAAAATTGATGTTTATAAGAATGACCTGGGTCTTAAAGTATAATCTACATTATTAAAAATATGCCTAAATTATTATCAGGATAATTTTGTGTTTTCAACACATGCAATTCTTATTACTTTAAAGCTAGGTGCAGTTGGCTATATTCTAGCTCTTTAAGAATTAGTTTTCCCCATTTTGTACAAATAGTAATTGCTTGTTACTGGTAGAATGTTAGATCATTTGTGGGAAAAATGGAGAAAACATTTTTTTTTCCCCCCTCACTTTGGATGCAGCGAGATTTCAAGTCAACTCTGGCCAGGGTCCTTTGGATGTGGCCCTGCCTGAGGCAATAAATCAAATTCAGGTTCGTGAGTTCTTGAGGGGATGAATCAAGTCATTCCGATCTTATACAGTGTGCCTGACAAGTGGCATTCACTGATTGCCTGTTATGAAGGAAAGAACACAAAAGGTTCCCTTTTACTTGCCCGATAGCCTTGCAGGTGTCCTCGGATACTTTTCAGAGGTACCGGGTCCCAGTGCACCTCGGCTAAGGTGCTGTTCACCACATTCACACGCACATTCCCGGGAGCCACCATCGGGACTGAAGGAAGGAGAGCGAAGGAGCAGACGTATGAATTTTCAATTTCATGCACAAATGTCACTGTCTCTAACAATTTTGGCTTGAAGCATACTCCAGTCCTATTCTATGCATTATTAAGGATTGAAAGTAGATTTTTTTGATATCTGTTTATTTGACTTTGTGAGAACAAGATTTTTGTTTGTTCGTTTGTGTGTTTTTATAGATGGGATCTTGCTATGTTGCCAAGGCTGGACTCAAACTCCTGGGCTTGAAGGATTTTCCAGCCTCAGCTGCCTGAGTAGGAGAACAAGACTTTTTTTAAAAAAAGGTACAGTTTACCCTTGAACAACACAAGTTTAAACTGCGTGGGTCCACTTATATGGGAATTTTTTTTTTCAATACAGTTGCCTGGCTGTATACACAGGTTTCTACATCTGCAACCAAACGCAGATGGAAAACACAGTATTCTTGGGTGCAAAACCCACAGATACAGAGGGCTGACTTTTCATATAGGCAGGTTCTGCAGAGCCGACTTTGGGACTTGAGTATTTGCAGATTTGGGTATCTGGGGTGGGGGTCGTCCTGGAACTAATCCCTGGGGGATACCGAGGGATGACTGTACTATAATCACTTTTAACATTTTGAAATTCTCTTTCTTACATACCAGGATGTTTAAATTCAGAGAAGTTACATAAAAATAATTGCTGCCTCCCTCCCTTGCAACCTGAGCACCTCTGGAAATGGCCTTGGCTTGTGCCTTGGTAAGTCTGTTTTGCTGGGGAAAAGCAGAAAGGAAACAGCATCAGACACTTACGGTCTTCTCCAGAATGTCCCATGACGACAGCTGGCTCAGGGGCAAACCCCACGTCATTCAGGGCCTGAACTTTGATCAGGTATGGAACAAAGGTCGGTGTGCCTGAGACAATGTATTTGGATACGTTTGCCACAACCACAGACGTCCATTCATCATCACCATCTTTCTGACGCCAGCTTACTTTGTACTGAAGGCCTGGCCCATTAGATTCAAAACCATTCAAGGGCTATGAGAAAAGCCAAATAAAAGCTTATAAAACAGATCAACTGCACAACCTTGTACGGGAACAACAAATTCAATTACCAGACCTGAAAAGAAAGTGAACATTGAAACACTAAAACACAAGCTATTAACCATGTTCTCTAGGGACCTTTTATCTATTTTTCATTTGTGATGAGATTCAAAGCTTGTTTGGGATCAACATTTCAAAGGTTGTAAATTACTGTCTTGAAGAAGTAAATATCACATAAACCTTTCAAACTCTGGCTCCATAGCCAAGGGTGGGTAATTCTAAAGATATATCAGTTAATATAGATTCCTTCATATATTCTTGTTTGTGTGATGGTACATCACTGTTCATTTTCCTTGGAGACTGAAACTTATGAACTGTCTTCCTCTTTATTAAAAAAAAAAGGCTAGGCTAGCCTGTCATTGTATCCTGTTTTTACATGTATGTACATATATAAGTATGTGCACATTTGTATACATATACATGTATAAATCTATCCAGGTTTTAAAATTATACAAGTAAATATATGTTAAATTTTCAAATGCAGAAAACACCCTACCCTCAAAAGCAGTTGATTACTGGAATAGCTCGATGTGTGTCTTCCAGGTGGTTCTTGATGATGCTAATACTAGCTAGCATTTTTTGAGCACATATATATGCTAGGCACTGTTCTATGTTTTTTAAATGTGTTAACTCCTTTAATCCTATGAAGGTGGTTCTATTATTATTCTCATCATGCAGATGCCTAACAGATGTGGAACAACTAGCTTAAGGTCACACAGTAAGGGCAGAACTGGGATTTACACCCATTCATTTTGGCTCCAGAGATCAAGCTTTTAACTACTACACAATACTGCCTCTTAAATAAAGATATACAATATATACGGTTTCCTCCCGAGAAATGGATGAAATGGGATTTTATTGCAGATATTATTTTAAAACAACTCGTTTTTTTTCACTCTCAAAAATACTGAGGAAAGTTGAAGGCTTCGTAGCTCACCTTCCACGTAATTACCAAATTATCAGGCTCTGATCCTAGTCCTTCCACAGCCGTGGGGTTTTTATCTGGTTCTAGAAGTTAAACAGCCACACATGTGTAAGCTTTGGTCCTTTGCAAACAGTGGAAAACTTTTCTATTCCATTTCACGTCACAGAAGTCCCGCTTTACCTGCGGCTTTCGTCAAATACTGCTCAGATGCCTCGCTGGGCAAGCTCCGCCCGATGCTGTTCTCTGCCATCACTCGGAAGGAGTAGTTCACGTAAGGAGACAGCTTCAGCTGGGCTGTGGTCTGCGTTCCAGAAACTTCAGTGTGGTGGTGCCACAGACCTGCCTCATGCATTGTATCTTCATATTCAATGATGAATTCTGGCCACAATACACACACACCCCAAACCCAAGACAGAGAGTTCAGTCAACCCAGGGGTAGGTTGCCAGTGATAACTAACAGGGCAATCTAACAAGAGTAGCCAAACACGGATTATTTTACTTTCAAGAAAAATTCCATTAAAATATTTTAATTTCAGACTTCTTTACTTATCCTTAATACTTAAGCACACTCAATAACATTTGGTATTACTTCTCTAGCATGCTGAGTTTAGTTACTTAAAACTGTTTAGAATCAAGCCGTACATCACTAAAAAATTTACATAAATGAAAAGATGGTCAATTTTTTTCTTAATAGGAGAAATTAAATATAGTGAGATGCCATTTTCCCCTAAACAGGTTGGCAACAATCAAAGGTTTAACACACTATGTTGTTGACTATGACACAGTGAAACAAGCATTCTCTAAAGTGTAAATTGGTATAACTTCTCTATAGGACAATTTAAAAAATCTAACACTATTTAATGCACATAAATTTTGAGAAATTATACTCCTAGCCATTTATTTTGAATAAATGTGCTCACACATGTCTCAAAGACATGAAAAAGAATCCACATTGCAGTGTTGTTTGCAATTCAAACAACCAAGTTGGAAACAACCTTAAACATCCACCAGTCTAGAACACTGATTAAACAAATTATGGTACATCCACACAATGGAATACTCTGCAGCTGATAAAACTGAATGGGGCTGTTGAAATGAAATGATTTCTAAAATGCATTGTTAAGTGAAACCAAGCAGGGTATAGAAGACTGTGTACTGGATACTATGCTTAAGTAAAAGTAAAAAAAAGAATTACTATGACATGTACATATACATATTCACTTAGATATTCATGTATTACTTCTCATAGGCTACACACTGATAACACTGATGTGGCCAGAGGAGCTGGGAGTCAGCAGTGGGAGGAAGATACACTTTTCAGTGCATACCCTCTACATCTACTAAAATTCGGTGGAATGTACATGTTTTACCCTTGTTAAAAAAAATAGGTATTTGGATATTCATTGATTGCCTATTACGTGCTAGGTAACATGATATGAACTATAAACACAAAGATGAACTGTAAGTATTATATGTGTTGCAGTGGTCCAAAGCTAAGTCCTTGGAGTTCTTTCAGTCTACATTCACTAGCAGGTGATTTCCAGTCTCATAAGTGGATGACTTTCACATTTATATCTGCAGCCCAGACATCTCCCCTGAACTGCAGAATTAGCCAATTGCCTGCTCAACAATTCTGCTCAATTGTCTAATACAACATCTCAAACTGGGTATGACCAAAACTGTTTCCAGTCTTCTTCCTCAACTGGTAGTGACAACTCAGGTCAAAGCCTGGGGTCCTCCTGGGCTTCTCCTTCTTTCGCACTCTCAATAGACCTATTGCCTCTACCATCACAACAGATCCAAAACCTGACCATTTCTCAGCCTATTCCAAGACACTGTCATCTCTTTTGTGAATTATCACATAACCTCCTAACTAAGTAGTTTCCAAGCATTCTCAGTTCATGGTGTACTTAATGTCTTAGTAATTTTTTTCATGATTCCCTTAGGCCAAATGAAATACCTAACCTTTTCATGTATTAAGCAGTTAGGTCCATACAACCTAATAAGTATTTATATCTCGACAGTTTAAAACCTGCGGGGCACTGTACAACTTTTTAAACCTTGTAAACAGATTGGACACCACCTTCCTCCTGTCCTGTTCCTCACTGATTTTCACGGGGTGCTTGCTTTTTATCACAGCAAATGCTTTGTAAAGATCTGACATCATAAAAATGTGACATAGAAGTATAATGCTGAAACTGTAAACTGCCTCAAGCTAATTTCATGTGGTGTCTGACAGATGTCACTGTATTTTCTAAATACCAGAATTTCAAAATCGAAACTTTAAAGTTATCCCAAGGCACCCCTGTGAATTCGCTGAAGTATCACCGGGCACTTCAGTGCACAGTTTGAGAACCATGGTCCTACCTGGTGTCTCTGCTTCCCCTCTTGTCCTTCTACAGACCATTTTCAATAGACTAGCCAGGTTATTCATTCATCATCCTCTGTTAAACCCCTCTGAGGGCTTCCTGACCCTTACAGTGGCCTTCAGGGCCCTGCGCAATTCCCACTCCACACCCTCCTTCTGACTCTTCACCTCTTTGAGCTTCTCTCCTACTTCACTTGCCCTTGTTCATTTTGCTGCAGCCACACTGGCCTCCTGGGAGACATGTCCCTGTCGCAGGGCCTTTGCTCTTTTCCTCTGCTTTCCCTGGAAAGTTCTTCCCCTAGATAACTGCACAGTGTGCTCACTGACCTCCCTACTCCTGTTTTTTTTTTTTTTTTTTTTTTTAGAGACAGGGTCTCACTATGTTGCCTAGGCTGGGTCTTGAATTTCTGGCCTTAGGAGATCCTCCCGCCTTGTCCTCCCAAAGTGCTGGGATTACAGGTGTGAGCCACTGTGACCAGCCCCTACCCCCGTCTTGACTGACATACTGAAATGTTACCTTCTTAGCGTGGCCTTTCCTGACCATTCTATTCATAATTATACACCTGCCTCCCCCATCTCCTTTCCTGATTTGTTCTTTGCAAGGCCTAAACACACATATGCATACATACACGCACAAAGCCATGTGTATAGATAGATACATGTGTTTGAGCCCTCTAGAAAGCAAGTGCTGAGACAGAATTAGAAGCAGAAGAGATGTATTTGTGGAAATGCCCATGGAAGATCAAGGGAGAGGAAGCAGGAGTAGGCAGGGAAGACCTTCAGACCACAGTGCTGGCCTGACACCTGCAACAGGGGAGGAGGAATGAAGAAGGAGTGGGTAGGAAGAGTCTCAGACTGCAGTATAGCTCTGAGATGGTCTCAGGTCAACGAGGAGCCCCAGGGTAAATCTGCCCTTTAGAAGAGTTCTGCATCAGGTATGGCTGAGCTCTAGGACCCTTGCCAAGCTCAGTCACTGGAGCACCCCTGGGAGTGTGCCTTCATGTGAGTGCTGCAGCGATCCTAGGGAAGGTGCAGCAGATGGAGGTTGTCCCTCCTGTTACACTCCTTGTAGCAGGTCTCTCTTGAAGGCAGATCTGGGCTCTGTGTATGTGTGTGTGCATGTGTGTGTGTGTGTGTGTGTACACATATATTAATATACGCACATGTACATATGTATATAATGACATTATACACAATAACATAATGTACATTGTTAGTGTAATTTCATTTGTGTCCTCATCTAAAACATAAGCTCCATGAGGGCAGAGATTTTTGACTGTTTTGCTTTAGAACAATGCCTGACACCTAATAGGCACTCAATAAATATCTGTTGAATGAGTGAGCGAGTGAAGGCAAAAGTAGAAATGCCTTGAAATCTAATGGTATCATTTTAACATAGGTATAAAGAGTCTCCACGCCTCCTAACGAGCTAACTCTGGCTAATGTACTGAACTGGCTGGAACACTCAGCCTGGACGAATGTGTGTTCTGATCAAGAACACCGAAAACTCAATTAGAAAGAAGCACTTCTAAATAACACAAGATAGAGAGGAAGCTTCGTTTAATTTATTGCTTATACTCTGCTTTACCAGGAGGTACAATAAATCAAGACTCCGGTCATTTCAGAATCATCTTAGGTAGTCATTAGAAAGGAATTTAGTCTTCCTGAAGTATATACCTTGAAGGTAATAATGTATTTCAGGCTTGTGACCTGATTATGTCTGCCTTTTACGTATCTCTTCAGTTTAACAACCAAACTTCTAAGCGTACCTATATTCTAATTTATTAAGCTCTTCCAGTATCCTTATGGCATGGTCCCTCATCTGATTTTATTCCCCAGGCTTATGTCACCAAGGTGAGGAGTTGACACTGTTGAAGGTGCTTTGTAGCAGGGGCTAGTGGGAAGAGAGAGTTAACGGACCTGATGCTACATCCATTTCTGTTACCAACTGTGGGTTTGAAAAGTCACTTTACTCACCATGTCTCAACTTCCTAATATGTATACAAGGCCTTTCAGCACCTGTCCCTCCTACCCTCTCCTCCTAGAAGTAATGGGCAAAATGAGTAACGAACTTAAGATGCGTCTTCCTACTGCGGTAGATATTTAAGGTGAATCTTATGGATCTTAAATACAAACAATGCATATTTTCTTAATTAACATCTTCAGCTATTAATTAGTTTCCTATACCAGAAGCTATAACCAGGAATAACTCTAGCTCTGATGATGACCATAAATAAATCTTTTTTGTACTATCAGTAACAAAGCAGAGAATGCTGATAAATATCTTTGTGAGGAATCTCAGTTGCATATTATAAAGTGCTTCAAAAATGGTCATTAAGCTTATCAGCAATAAATCAGATGATACCACATACTTGTAATAGGACTATTGTTGTCATCGCCTGGGGTCCATGACAGCTGAACACTTTTGTCGAGTGGATTTGTCAATTCTAAATCAAAGGGAGGATTTGGGACATCTGTAGACCAAAGACACATACGGCATTGGTAAGCATCCGTCCTTAAGAGGTTCTCCCTTATTTGTGATACTATCCACAGAGAGGATATCTTAAAGACACAGCACACTTAATGGCCAATGAGCATGCAACTGAAACAAAATGCAAACAACTGAGGTTGCCGGGAACACACGAGCACACCCAAAAATAACTCGTCAATGAGTTCTGCTCTCTGTTTTTCAAAGGAAACTGAATCATTTGTAACCAAACCCAGTGAAGCAGACATACATGGTTCATCAGCACTCTCAGTGTGTGTCTCCTCATAAACATGAACAAGCACAAAGATGAAAAATGATATCAAAGCTTAATTTCTAATACATGGGAAATAGAGAATAGCAAATGCTGAAAAACAAATACAGGTGAATAAAACATACCGTTTAAAGAAAATTCAAATGTTCTTTCTGAAACATGCTGAATGATAGATTTTATGTCTCCTAAGGAATATTTATATTCTTAAAAGAATATAAAATGCTATGTAGGTACCTCTCAGCATGCGTAGCTGTGTTTACTCTCAGAGGACAATAGTATACAGACACCCGTTGAGACAAAGGTGTTCTAGAAGCATGTGTGTCTTTTCTAATGTTGCTTCTGAGACCCAGAGAGTTAATGTTCTCCCCTGGGCTCTTATCTGACCTGGCTTCTGGGAGTAACTCTGGCTTTTGGGGAACCAGAGACCATATATGTTTTTTTTTCCTTATCAGTAACAGAGCAGTAAATGTCTACAAAGAACAGGTCCTTATACAGGATAATTAATGATATTATGTATAATCCAGCTGAGATTATGCCATAAAATTAACCTTTGTATTTATGTGCTGAATAAAGATGAGGGTTCTCTAAACAAAATGATTTCCGGAAATAATTTCTGATTTATTTTCCAGACTTAGAAAAGCCACACAACATGGATGTGCCCCTCCTTCTGGTCTTTCTTTAGTGATTTATGTTTTGTTAAAACACAGTGAGTTAGTTTTCTCTGATGTAAAAGTCAAATGTTCTAAACATCCATTTTTTTTCCTGTATAAATTTCTTAAAAATGGAATCACAAAACATTTATTTTTCCAAAAC
This sequence comes from Indri indri, assembly GCA_004363605.1. Lineage (NCBI taxonomy): Eukaryota > Metazoa > Chordata > Mammalia > Primates > Indriidae > Indri > Indri indri. The sequence goes on along the minus strand of RJWJ010041397.1, from coordinate 2,924 downwards.
AACTTTTAATAAATTGAAGTGAAAACCTAATTCGTGGAATGATATTAGAAATAGCTTTTTAATTCTGTAAAATGTGGGTGATTGCTTTTGAAAAAGCACTATGCTACTTTATAAGGAAATTGTATCAAAAAGGGACTTTTATCAAATGAAATCATTTTATAATAGCACAGGAAATATTTAGAAACAACTGGAAATAAACTCAGTGAAAAATTCTAGGGGTATAATGAAAAAATGATTTATTGCAGTGAACAAGTGACACATATAACTGACAGAGCCCTTTTCAGTAAGAAACACAATGATGTGATAGAGAGAGAAAAGTATTTTTTTTCTGCAAATGTGAAATTGACAGAAAATAGAAAGAAGACTCATATTAGTTTACCGTAAACAGGAGCTGGAGTTGGAGTAGGAGCTAGAAAGGACATTAATATAAAGGATTTTAATCAAAATTAGTAATGGAAAGATACAAGATAGTACACGAAGACAAAGACTGTATATGATCTAAGATTATAAAACTAAGGCCTATGCTTAGCCGTGAGACATGGTATTGATCAACATGCGGTAACAATTTATAAAAGAAACCCTTCAATTTTAAATAAAAGTAGATTATTTCTCCCAATTTTCTTATAAAAATACCATTAACGTGCATATCCACCATTTTCCCTCAGTGCTGCTATAGAGTGTATTGATACAGAAATTATCAACTCAAAGGCATTTTTCAAAGGAGAAAAACGTGGGTATCAATACACCCATGGTATCAACAAGTGAACATTTAATAATTACAATTTTTCTGTTTTCTTTTCAACTGAATACAGGGAAGCCAGTTGTGTCATATTTGTTCTTGTTCTTACCAACAACGCTAAGCACAGCACTGGCAGAAACGTTGTCCAGAGTGGTGTTGGCCACACATGTGTAGGTCCCACTGTCATCGTCACTGACATCTGCTATCACCAAATGATCCTTGTCGGTAGTGAACCTGTTAGTATAGCACATGCAGAGCAGCTGAAATGGACATGCAACCACACCCTATAATTGCTTTACTGGCATGAAAGAAACTGTGAATTTGATAAAAGAGAGAGATGATAAATGTTTTCAGAAAATTAGAGCAATAATCACATACAATATGTATCACTTTAATAATGATTAAAGTTGAAGAATAATTAGAATGAATTGAATCTTGGATTAGAAGGGATTTTAAATTATCTGGTGCAGTGGCTTTCAACCAGGCCTCTGGAGCTTCCTTAAAGTCCCCAGGGGCATTCAGAGGTGTAGGGGCAGCTCCAGTTAGCCTTCCTGGAGGGATTTACTAAGGGGTCTGCTGCTAAGAAACATTGGAAAACTGCTCACCTTAGTTTCTATCAAAGTGTATCTTTTAAATACTTTATTATTTACAACAGAAATTTTTTGTCATTTTTGCCATATGCTCTTTCATAGGAGAAAGTAAATGCAAAGAATAGTATTCTGCTTTATCACTAGGAACAGGAAGATGAGATCAGCAATCTCTACTAGGAGTTTTCTAGAGGTTGCTGGAGGGTATGAAAAATTGCTCAGTGGATCAAAAATCAATGTATAGAGGATTCATATGTGATTTTAATGAGGCTGAATAAATTGTGAACTGCCTTCTCAGGTAATTTCCGAGTTAAAGCTTTAGCTGATATAAACTGATGGTGATTTTCTCATATTCCATAGTTTCATCTTTATCAACTCAGATTCCACAAATAAAACTGAGCAGCTGAAGCATAGAACTAGATGGAAACTCTGGGCACACACACAAAGCTCTCCTGGGGCCATTGATTAGCAATTGAGTACCACTAAGGAACCACGGCTTTAGGTCAGATGCCAGAGAATCATAGAAACCATTTCCACCAGAATGCAACATTTCTTCTAATAGGGAATGATGCCTGTAGCCACTCGGACTGCTAAAATTCACACATTCAATTCTGTATACTTACCATGTCAAATTGAGGGACTCGATTGGAAAATGGCACGATCTTTCTTCCATTCCAAGCTAAAGGACCTTAAAGCTCTTTTATTTTATTTTATTTTTCCATTTTTTTAAAATTTCAAAATATCATGGGGGTACAGATGTTTTTGGTTACATGTATCAATTTTGTTATGCTTGAGTCAGTGTTATAAGTGTGCCCATCACCCAGGTAGTGTTCCTTGTACCCGTTAGGTAGGTTTTCGCCCATGCCCTTCTCCACTCTTCCCTCTGCTTGATTTCCACTGAGTTTTACTTCCCTCTGTGCACATGTGTGTTCATCGGTTAGTTCAAATTTAATAGTGAGTACATGTGATGTTTGTTTTTTAATTCTTTAGATACTTCACTTACGATAATGGTCTCCAGTTCCATCCAAATTGTTGCAAAAGGCCTTACTCCATCCTTCTTCATGGCTGAGTAGTATTCCATAGTATACATATACCACATTTAGTTAATCCACTCATGAACTGATGGGTACTTGGGCTGATTCCACATCTTTGCAATTGTGAATTGCGCTGTAATAAACATTTGAGTACAGGTGTCTTTTTGATGAAAAGTCTTCTTTTCCTTTGTGTACATACCCAATAGTGGGACTGCTGGATCAAATGGAAGGTCTATTTTTAGTTCTTTGAGGAATCTCCATACTGTTTTCCACAAGGGTTGTACTAATTTGCGATCCAATCAACAGTGTATAAATATTCTATCCCTCTGCATCCATGCCAGCATCTACTGTTTTTAGATTTTTTAATAAAAGCCATTCTAACTGAGGTAAGGTGATATCTGTTTGTGGTTTTAATTTGCATTTCCCTGGTGATTAATGATGTGGAGCATTTTTTCATGTGTTTATTGGCCATTTGTCTTTCTCCTTCTCCTCCTCCCTCCTCCTCCTCCTCTTCTTCTTCTTCTTCCTCCTCCTCCTCTTCTTCTTATTCTTCCTCCTCCTCCT
>RJWJ010041396.1:0-13511 GCA_004363605.1 Indri indri | reverse complement strand
TATAAACTCCTGAAAATTTTAATCCACAGATAAATACAAAAGTTGCAGGAATTCCTGTTGAAATAGATATGACCTCTTTTTCCAAGAAGAATTGTGTTTGTGCCCAGGGGTCAAACAGTCCCTAAAAAGCAGGTGGCTGCTAGCTGGGTAACCACACCTCCAGGGATTTGGCCCATCAGGAAACAAAGAACCCAAATGGACACACAGGTCACGTGAGCTGTAAGTTCACACTGGCTCCTCTCGCCCTCCCGACACAGCGCTGAGTCTTCTCGTCAATTGAACTAAAAGCGCACGCCTCCATCCGAGAGCATCACATGGACACCGCAGACTGTGAGGCAATTTCTCTCCACATTCCAGAATGAAGAAAACCAGCGGATCGTGACTTTCACAGAGTTTAAATCAACACACGGGTTGAAAGCATAAAAAAATTATGGGCCAAATATGATTTTTATTCCAATAACACATTTATTAAAAAGTGCCAGTGGCTGAGACACAGAAATGTAGACAATGGTTTTGGGAAGGAGGCGTGAAAATTGGAAAGGTGATATTGCAAAATAAAAGATGAGAATTTAGGATGAGAGATGTCCCACCGTGATTCAATGTGTGATCAAGCCCATGCATCTGCTCAACCTGAGGCATCCTGGGAAGTATTACTTAAGGAAGAAAAAGTTAAATTTGGCTGTGAAATTTGATAGACTTGCTTTTAAAATATGCTGTTTTTCCATGATGACTGTTCCTGAAGCCATAGTCCTACTTGCTGATGTCCATTCTGTGTTTTTCATATGGAGAGACACCTGAAGAGAACATTAGGTAGAAAGTCAGAAGAAATATATAGATGGAATATAAAAATATGCAATGCATAATATAACTTTAATATATAAATATAATAGTAATTGTATGTATTCATTATAATATATATCGATTATAATTATAAATGTAACATCTACTCTACATATACACACACAAATATACCAACACCACCAAAGTCTCAATGGCTTACAGTGACAAAGGCTGATTTCTGTGTCATCGTACACATCCACTGTGAGTTGCTGCAGGTTGGCTAAAGACTGCCTGTGGGTCTGTTCTGCTCGCAATATGCGTTCCAGGAATGAAGGAGCGGTGCCTGTTTGAGACAGGCTATATCGTTGGCCGAGTAAAGAACAAAAGAGCTGAAGAAAACACACACGGTTCTTAAAACTCTGTTCAGACCCCACGTGTCATGTGACTCACATGCCATTGGCCATGCAAGGCACAGGGTGAAGCCAACATTCGCAGGGTACAGATACATCACCCACCACAGGAGGCACTTCAAGCTTTATGCCAGAGGGAGGCCATGTATAATTCTACAGGAAGGTGAAATAAATATTTGGGAATAACAATGCAATGTTAAAAAAAGTTTTTTTTCGTAAGGGGCTAATATACCAAAGTTCAAATGAGTGAATTACAGCTACAAACAATAGCATCACGCAAATACTATGCTATGTTCTCACTTATGAGTAAGAGTTAATCTGTGGCTACAGAGTGTGCAGAGTGTATAAAGGACATTGGATACTTAAGAGGGGGAGCGTGGCAGGGAGGTGAGGAATGAATATTGCCTACTGGGTATGGTGTGCACTATCAGGGTGACGGGTGCACTCAAAGCCCAGACTTCACCCCTATGCAATGCATCCATGTAACAAAGCTCCACTGTGCCTCCTAAATCTATTGAATTTTTTTTTAAAAAATCATGTTAAGCAATAACTACAAGGCACTGAGGAATATATATGGTATGGTTCAATTCATATAAAGATCAAAAAAGAGGAAAAACAAATATTTTTAGGGACACATACATGGGTGGTAAAATTATTTTTAAAAGCAAGGAAGTATTTATCATAAAAGTCAGGTTATTTTTTGGTGAGAGAGGGTTGCAATTGTGGCATCCAGGTTTGTGGTAATTTTCTCCTTTTTATCTGGTTTATAACGATAGGAATGTGTATATAATACTAGGGGTGTTTATAATTGTTCATTAAACTCTACTTATATGCTTTATATACATGTGTGTATATACATGCACAAATAAAGAAAAATGTATGCAATATTGGAATCTTTGAGTTGTAGTCACAGATAAAAATAAGAAAAAAAATTCCCTGGAGCTTCATGAACATCTGGTAAAGGCAATGGATTCTGAGTGTTCTGCGGAGCAGCATTTGAATAATATCCAATGCATCTAATATTTCTAAGTTTTAGGTGAGACTCAGGCATATGGCTATCACTTTTCCAAGAATGTTTAAAAATACCAAGTGATTATGAATAGGAAATTATGCACATTGTAAAGGATGAAAGCTCTAAAGAGTACAGTCTCTCGAGGCTTGCGCTGGGTTTGACCTGGTCATCTCCTGCAGGCCATGGACTGACAAACGCCGTAGAGAGAAGCCCGCAGTGGGCGGTGAGAACCGGGGAGGTGGAGTCAGCCACCTTTGGAAGGCCCGGCTCTGCCCTTCGGCAGGGAACACCTCCCTGAACACCCTCTCTTTCTGAGCCGCTTCTCTGAGGGAACGTGATTGCCAGGTCAAGAGCGTGAGCATCGGGGTGAACCAGACGCAGATTCTCACAAGGTGCAGCCGTCGCCACTCCCAGCTCCTGCCGCCTGGTCCCTAGAAGGCAGCTGTCGCTACACAGCGTGTTGGTTCCCAGGGCTAAGGCAGCAGAGGCCCGCAGACGGGTGGCTGAAACTACGGGATTGATTCTCTCTCGGTTCTGGAGGCTGACGGCCCGGATCAGGGTGCTAACAGGTTTGGTTTCTTCCGAGGCCTCTTTCCTGGACCGGAGGACGACTGCCATCTCCCTCGGTCTTCACATGGTCTCCCCGACCCATCTGTCCTAATCTCCCCTTCTTACGAGGACACTAGTCACATTGGACCAGAGCCCACGCTCATGACCTCATTTTAACTCAATCACCTCTTTAAGACTCTGTCTCCGAACACAGCCATCTCCTGCGCTGCTGGCGATTAGGACTGCGACATGTACACTTTGGGGGAGGCACAATGCAGCCGTAACGAGCAGGCAGGGTCGGGGAGGGGAGGTCAGGCCAGGCTCCCCAGAACAGTTACGCAGAAGGACGAGGGGGGAACAGAAAGGGCTTTCCCAGGAAAGGGAGAGCTCCGCAAAAGCGACCCTGTGACCGCACGATGAGTGCTGGCGGGGCCTGCGCCCACGTCCCCGTGAACCCCGGCCCCACCTCTGACGCGCCCTGGCAAACCGCTGTCCTTCCAGACCACGGGGAGGGGAAAGGAAAGGACACTCCCTGCCCCGCCGGCTTCGGCCTCGGAGCACACGCTCCTGCGTCCGCCGCACGGGCAGGGCACCTGCACCAGCGCTTGGCCAGATCCCAGCGGCTGCTCCTCTGCCCAGGAGGGGGCTCCTGTGCGGAAAAATGGGGCGGGAATGTGCTACGGCTCCCAGGAAGGAAAGTGCTAGAAAGTGGGGGAAGGAGGAGAGTGCGAGCCAGCAGGAAGGGGAGGCACTGGACTGGAGACTAGGAGACAGGCAGGCTGGTGTATTCGCCCATCGAGATGTTCCAGGTGGAGAAAGTATATGTCGGGGAGTCCACAGGCAGAGAGGAAAGAACTCTGGTCTCACAGAGACCTGTGCTCGGATCCTGCCTGGCCCCTTACAGGCTCCCAGACCCTGAGCCAGGGTGGCCTCTCTGCGAAGCCGGAGTGACAGCAATCACCTGCAGCAGCTTTAGTGCAAACAATTGGGCAGAGCACACAAGACAGGTGTATCAGGCACGTGTGCAAAAAACATCACACCCTTCCCTCCCTTTGAGCTGGAAGAGAGGGGCGCAGGGAAGAGCTGCTGTGAAGGAGCAAGGGATGGGGGTGGGGCAGCGCCAGGGCAGAGCTCCCCCCACCCCCCGAGCCCGCCCCCCGCCCAGTGCAGTGTGCAGACAGAGCTGTCTGGGCCACAGGGCACAGGCACGTGAGGTCAGTTTCTCCGAGCTGAGGTCCCCTGCACGGCTCTGGCTGCAGTTTCCCATCACAGCTTCAACTCGACCCGAGGTTGAGGGCAACACATCATACAATTACGGTCTGCTGCAGCTGAACCTGGGGCCAAGGGGAGACTGCATGTGGCGGGGGGTGGGTGCTTATTCACGGAGCCAGCAAACCCTTTTCAGCGCTGGCCAGCCAGGCCTCTGCCTGCAGGCCTGTCTCCAGATAGTGCGCCTGAAAAGAAACACCAGCAAGTGTGGAAACTATTGACTCCTCTGCAAAAACATTTGAAGCTGTTTGCTTTCTTGTAATGTAAAAATAACAAGATTGATGTGAACAAACAGAAAGACACAAAGTAGCCAAACCTGTCAACAAAAAAGACAAAGCACGTTTCTGCTGAGGCTCCTTCCGTCCCTGACTCTCTTTAAAGCAAGCTTTGTTTCCCCACAGTGCTAAAAGAAAATGCTTCTTAAATGATTCAGAAAATCCGGGTTCTCGTAGGTGAGCCTAAGGATTTCATAATGTGATTATTTTGGACATATAAATAATAATATATAGCTTTGTAATTTTCTAATTTAGAAATGAAAGTTCCTAAAAATAATGGACTTGGCATATAATTAATGTGTCATAAGAGAAAATATGTACATGAGATATAACCCTTTGTGTTTTTCTCATAAACAATAAAAGTATATACATCGAAACTATATTCCCGAGCTCAGTACATTACCGTCGAACTTTCCCAAGGAGATTAAGGCTCATAAATTTAGCTGAACAAGAGACCATTACATTGTATGTGCTAAACCAGTAAAATGTCAATGGAGCAGAAGAATAGGGAAACACATTATTGTTATTTGTAGAACTAAGATAACAAACGAAATCTTAATTTAAGTACCAAAAATAAAAAAACAACTCTCTACCCTCCTACCATTTTATTTCAGTAAAAGTGAAACTACCCACTTTCCTGGAGGCGAGGGGTGTGGTGGACTCTTGGGTTTGACGCTGAACATCAAGTCCCTGAACGCAAGTCTTCAGAAGGTGATAAAAGGCGACTTTTATTGAACTAAGAAAACCTGGAATTCTTTCTCAATCTCTTTCTTTCTTTATGTTTTTAATTTTCTTTTATAAAAAAAAAAATGGTTCCTGACAAAAGCCCTGTTCCTTGATAATTTATGCTGCCCACTAACCGTGGAAAGTACCCAAAGTCACCCCACCAGGGGCTGTGAGTGGTTTAGTTCATTTAATGGTGGTTTCCTTGACTCAGCTGACACTAGGATTCTAGGACTGTCTTGGGGTTTCCCTGAGGAAAGCAAAGCCAGCCCGCAATTAAACCACCTGTGGGGTGATGAGTGTGTGAGGGACCACCCCAAGTGACAGAGGACACTACCCAACGTTTTCGTTGTTATTCTAAAGTAACCCTTTCAAGGATTATTTAAACTCATGCATTTCCATCACACATTCTGCCTAGTTCACATAGCCCTTCAACTCTAATAAAAGCAGAATAACAAATCAGCGTGATAATGTCATAATTTGCAATAAAGACACTCAGTAACAGCTGCCACACAGTACAGGATACGCACCACTCCCCATGCTAAGCTTTCATGACAACCCAAATTTACATGAAGAAAATATCCCAGACACTGATTTTTCCACAAATGCAATATTGCTACTTTCAATACATTCTTCTTCCACCTTCCCCTGGTGGTTGCCATTTTTTCCCCTCTAAATTGATTATTGCATAACATTTAATTTGTTCATACCTATGTAAAAACTCCACGAAGTCACAGAAAATACACTCAGAAGGGCATTTCAAAAGTGTATTTCTGTTCTACCAATATCTTCAGGTAAGAATTATAATGCATTATCCTGTTTTGCAGAGGATTTAACTCGCCTTAGGGACCAATATCAATTTTTAGCAATTTATCATGTTATTTTTTGTATACTGACCCGTTAACCTTCCACCTGCGTGGCCCGCATAAAGCCCTCCGTAAACTTGCCATCGCCCCTTGCATGGGAACCAGGGCTCGTGCCCTCTGATCAGGATGGGGTCCTGTCCACGCCTTTGCTAACCAGGCTCCCAGTGTGGTGGGGTGGGTCCTACTCAGATCCCGGCTGCAGCACCCCCGCCATGGGGCACGAGAACCCTCCTCCCGTGACCAGCTGCCTCAGCCGCTGCGGCATCCTCCGCTCGCTCCTGACCACCCGACAGCCTCGCTTCCCAGCCAGCGCTGTAGCCTAGCGCAGTGAGGACCTAACTTTGTGTCCTCTCCCATCCTGCGTCCACAAGCACTCATCTACAGAAAACATTGACACAGAAGAAAAGCCTATTTAAAACAAAAACAAAGCAAGCAGCGCACCTATCTCCCCCACGAACATACTGTCCCGGGGGATCATCCCAACGTGCAATGTCCCAACCTTGCCCTGAGCTCTGAGCTTGTCCAAACTCGCAGCTCACCAAGACCCTCTCCACCCCATCCTGCCAGTCGGCTCCATCTGTCCCTCTACACGGACCTGTCCTTTGCATGGCCCCACAGCACCACTGGTCACACCACACACTTCAGCACGTCATCATATCTGACTCTGAAACATTTTTCAGCCCTGACTTTTTCTGGTCTTATTTACTACAGAGACACGCAGGGGACCTTAGCTTGGGGAAATTGGCCTTACGTGCCTGTGCCCTGTGGCCAGAAGCTCTGCCTGCACACTGCGGGGGGGGGTGGAGGCACTTCCCCCCACCCAGATCCCTTGGTCCTTCATGGTGGCTCTTCCCTGTGCCCCTCTCTTCTGGCTCAAAGTGAGGGAAGGACATGACGTTTTTTGCACAGGTGCCTGACACACCTGTCTTGCATGCTCTGCCCATCTGTTTGCACTAAGGCTGTTGCAGGTAAATGCTGTCACTCTGGCTTCTCAGAGAGGCCACCTGAAGCTCATCAAGACGAGGTCCCTGGCTCAGGGTCTCGGCGCCCGTGAGTGGGGAGGCAGGATCGGGTACGAGTCTCTGTGAGACCAGAGTTCCTTCCTCTCTGCCTGTGGACTCCCCGACATATATTCGACCTGAAGGTTTCACCTGGACCAATTTCTGAGTCAGTTCTGATCCAGAAAAGAGATCTCCTTCTCATCAGAAGGGCTCACCCATGATCATGAGCCTTTTCTCCCCTTTTGTTTATTGATCCAGGCTGTGTGTCTGGATTCACCTTCACTCCTGGTCAGGCAAGAGTCTGACTGGAACTCAATTCCTGTCAACTGCAGACCTTGGATTTTACCAATTTCATGCTCCCTGCCCCCCTGGCCCCCACCCCCACACCACACACAGTCTATAATTACATCTTTTTTTCAAACTCTTTATTCAAATGATTTATAGCTTCAGGTTAAACAAATGACCCAGAAATATGATCTCCCTCCTTCTCTTAGCATGCCCACTACCTGCGCATTCACACCGCATTGTGTCTTGGGCAGTATCATTGGATAGAGCAATGTGGCCAGTCCCACAGCCACGCCCATCTGCCTAACACCAGAGTCCATCAGGCCAATAATGAAGCCTTAGCAGGCTTTGCCAGGATTCTCTAATTTTGCAAGTGTCAGTGTTTGCTCTGTGAACCAGATCATGGGTCTCTCTGAGACAGCAAACCTCTAACCTTGCCCTTAGTTCCCATCGCACAGGCAGCCAATGATGATGGAGGCTGTTCACTGGAACCTCTGTGCTTCACGCACCACGTTAGGTGTTTCATAAACATTACATTGTTTCCTGAAAACCCCATTTTATAAATAATGGAAAAGAACACAGATGCTAGTTGCCTTGCCACAGTCCATTCATCTAATATATGTTTTATTCAGAATTTAAGTTCAAATTGTATTGGCTCCAAAGTGCGTGTTCTTTCCCCTGGACAAGGTTCCCACTTTGTAATTCTTATAGCACTTTATAATACTGTTCCAGAGCTCTTTTACTTAGAATTTATTATCATGTTCCTTGAAGAAAGAAACTCGTTTGTGTTTTCTCATACTTCCCTTACAAATAAGGCTAAGAAATTAATAGCACTACTGGAAACTTCTTGATTAATTTGTTAAGCAGAAGGCACAGTGTGAATAAACTTCTAAGCTAGGCACATGGTAAAAGCATAATAAATACATGTTGAATGAAAGCTTAGAGATTTTTCCCACTTTTATCGATGCTTATAATTATAGGATGCAAGAATATCCAAGCTAAAAGCCGTCTTATCTAACCCTCAAATAACACAATTGAACATTATTTATTGCCTAATATTTTCAAGTAGGCAAGTAGGAAAAATACTTGAATGTGCACTTTCTATACTGAAAATGGTAAAAAAAAAAAAAAAAAAAAAAAAAAGTTGGACAGAGACTTCCACATCTGGGATAGGAATTAGACATGCTTCTCCTAGTCCTCTCATTAATGACTTAAATGGAATCCTAGAAAAAATGGACCTAACAGATATTTACAGAACATTTTACCCAAAAACTACTGAATATACATTCTTCTCAGCAGCACATGGGAGAGTCTCCAAGATTGATCATATCTTAGGCATCGAAAAATTAAAAAAAAAAACAGAAATCATACCATGTACCTTCTCAGACCACAGTGGAATAAAACTAGAAATCAATCACAAAAGAAACACTCAAACCCACACAAAACCATGGAAATTAATCAACCTGATGCTGAATGATTATTGGGTGAAGAATGAAATTAAGATGGAAATCAAAAGATTCTTTGCACTGAATGACATAGGCTATCAAAATCTATGGGACTCAGCAAAAGCAGTCCTGAGGAGAAAATTCATAGCCTTAAATGCCTACTTCAAAAGACAGAAAGAGCACAAATTAACAACCCAATGGCACCTCTCAAGAAACTAGAAAAGGAAGAGTAAGCCAAAACCAAAGCCAGGAAAAGAAAAGAAATTAAAACAAAAAGTTGGTTCTTTGAAAAGATAAACAAAGTCAATAGACCACTTGCTAGATTAACCAGGAATAGAAGAGAAAGGACCCAGATAAGCTCAATCATAAATGAAAAAGGTGACATTACAACTGATACCACAGAAATACAAAATACCATCCATGAATATTATGAAAATCTCTATGCACATAAACTAGAAAATGTAGAGAAAATAGATAAATTCCTGGAAACACACAACCTCTGAAGACTCAATCAGGAAAAAATAGAACTCCTGAACAGACCAATAACAAACCATGAAATTGAACCAGTAATAAAAAATACTCCAACCACAACAGCAACCCCCCCTTCCCCCCGCCGCCCACAACCAAGTTTTACCAGACCTACAAAAAAGAGCTGGAACCCATTCTGCAGACATTGTTCCATAACACAGAGAAGGGGGGGAATTCTCCCTACCTCATTCTACAAAGCCAGTATCATCTTGATACCAAGGCCAGGAAAGTACACAACAAAAAAAGAAAACTACAGACCAATATCCCTTATGAATATAGATGCAAAATCCTCAGTAAAATACTAGCAAACTGAATTCAATAGCACATCTAAAAAATAATACACCATGACCAAGTGGGCTTCATCTCAGGGATGCAAGGATGATTCAACATACATACATCAATAAATGTGATTCACCGCAGAAGCAAAAACAAAGATCATACAATCATCTCAACAGATGCACAAAAAGCATTTGACAAAATTCGGCACCCTTTCATAATAAAAACCTTCAACAAACTTGGCACAGAAGGAACATATCTCAAAATTTTAAAAGGCATATATGACGAACCCATAGGCCCTGTCAGCACTTCTATTCAACATAGTGCTGGAAGTCCTAGCCAGAGCAATCAGGTAAGATAAAGAAATAAAGGTATCCAAATAGGGAAAGAGGATGTCAAACTATCACTTTTTGCTGATGATATGATCTTTATATCTAGAAAACCCCAAAGACTCCACCAAGAAACTCCTGGAAGTGATAAGACTCAGGTTACAAAAATCAATGTATATAAATCAGTAGCATTTCTATATACTAACAACAGTCAAGCTGAGAGTCAAATCAAAGACTCAATGCCATTCATGATAGCTGCAAAGAAAATAAAACACCTAGGAATATACTTAACCAAGGAGGTGAAAGATCTCTACAAGGAGAACTATGAAACACCAAGGAAAGAAATCACACATGACACAAACAAATGGAAAAACATAGCATGCTCATGGACCAGTAGAATCACATTGTTAAAATGTCTATACTACCCAAAGTGATTTACAGATTCAATGCAATCCCTGTGAAAATACCAACGTCATATTTCACATATCTAGAAAATTAATTCTATGCTTCATTTGGAACCAGAAAAGAGCCTGAGTAGGCAAGGCAATCTTAAGCAAAAAGAACAAATCTGGAGGTATCGCGTTACCAGACTTCAAATTATACTACAAGGGTATAGTAACCAAAACAGCATGGTATTGGTACAAAAATAGAGACATAGTCCAATGGAACAGTATAGAGAACCCAGATATAAAACCAACTACCTGCAGCCAACGGATCTTTGACAAAGCAGACAATAAAGCATACTGGGGAAATAAGCCCTATTCAATAAATGGTGCTGGGAGAATTGGATAGCCACATGCAGAATAATGAAACAGGATCCCCATCTCTTGCAACTCACAAAAATTAATTCAAGATGGATAAAAGACTTAAATATAAGTCTTTTATATTTTATACTTGAACCATAAGAACTCTAGAGGAAAATGTTGGAAAAAACTCTTCTAGATATCGGCCTAGGCAAAGAATTTATGACCAAGACCTATGGGCAATCACAGCAACAACAAAAATAAATAAATGGGACTTTATTAAATTAAAAAGGTTCCGCACAGCCAAGGAAACAATCAACAGAGCAAATAGACAACTTACAGAATGGAAGAAAATATTCACAAACTATATATCCAATAAAGGGCTAATAACCAGAATCTACAAAGACCTCAAGCAAATCAGCAAGAAAAAAAACAAACAACGCCACTAAAAAGTGGTCAAAAGACATGAACAGGAGTTTTTCAAAAGAATATAAACAAATGGCCAATAATCATATGAAAAAATGCTCAATATCACTAATCATCAAGGAAATGCAAACTAAAACCACAATGAGATATCACCTTACCCTGTTATAATGGCTTTTATTAAAAAGTATAAAAACAACAGATGTTTGCATGGATGCAAAAGAAAAAGAAATGCTCATACACTGTTGGTGGGACTGCAAATTAGTACAACCTCTGGAGAAAACAGTATGGAGAGTCCTCAAAGCACTAAAAGTAGATCTACCATTCAATCCAGCAATACTACTACTAGGTATCTACTCAAAGGGGGAAAAAGTCATTTTATCAAAAAGATATCTGCATTTGAATATTCATTGAAGCACAATTCACAACCAAACATGTGGAATCAACCCAAGTGCCCGTCAATTCATAAGTGGATAAAGAAAATGTGGTATATGTATACCATGGAGTACTATTCAGCCATAAAAAAGATGAATTAATACCTTTTGCAACAATTTGGATGGAAATGAAGACCATTATCCTAAGTGAAGTATCACAAGAATGGAAAAACAAACAGCACGTGTACTCAATATTAAATTGAAACTAACTGATGAGCACATCAGGAAGTAAAACTTAGTGGAAATCAAGCAGGGGGCAGTGGGGCAGAGGGGAAGGGGCAAAAACCTACCTAATGGGTACTATGAACACTATTCGGGTGATGGGCACACTTGTAACTATGACTCAAGCATTGCAAATGTAATCCATGCAACCAAAAACATTTGTACCCCCTTAATACTTTGAAATTTAAAAAAAATAGAAAAAGAAAATATTTAAAAAAAAAAACCCAAGTGTTTTAGACCTGAAAAGCATAATTCTGAAATGAAAAATTGCTGGATGGGCTCAACATCAGAGTAGAGGTCATAGAAGAACCCATCAGTGAGCCTGATCTATGACAACTGAAATTACTCAATCTGAACAGCAGAGAGGAAATAGTTTGGGGAAAGAAATGAACAGAGCCTCAGAGACTGGGATTATGACAAAAAATGTAACACTCGTCTTATTGGCATCATAGAAAGATAGGAGAAAGTGCACAAGGCTGGAAAGCACTCACAGGAAAACACAACTGACAATTACCCAGATCTGACCATAAGACATCTGTTTACAGAGTCAGGGAGCTGAGGAAATACCAGAAAAGATAAATCCAAAGAAATTCACATCAAGACACATCATATTCAAATTCTTAAAGATTAAAAAAAAAATCTTGAATGCAGTGAGAAAGAAGAGACACCTTACCTACAAGGGAAACACAATTTGATACACAGCAGCTTTCTCACTGAATACCACAGAAGCCGTGAGGAAATGAGACAACATTTCTTAGGTGCTGAAAGGACTGTCAACCCGGAACCATGCAAAGTCACCCCACCATGCAAAAACATCTTATAGTAACGCAGGGGACCTCACGGCTCTCTCAGATGAGGAAACACTAACAGATCTGCCACCAGCAGACCTATCGTAGAAGGGTGGCTAAAGAAAGTTCTCTGAAGAGAAAGGAAATAAAAAAAGAAAAAATCTTGGAATATCAAGAAGAAAGAACAAAGTGAGGAAAAAGATGGGTGAATACAATAGATTCTTCTACTCCTCTTGGGTTTTCTAAATTATGTTTGAAGGTTGAAGCAAAAAAGAAAGATTGTAACGTTGTCTGCTGTAGTGCCCAAAGTATGTAGAGAAAACACGTTAAATGATAATATAAATGGAGGGGGGTGAAGAGACTCGCGGGCAGTTAAGGCGTCTCCACTCGACTCAGTACGATGAAACGTGATAAGTTACATATGTATAACTTAATACCTAGAGTCATTAATAAATTTGTACAGAAAAGCGCTTAATTTTTATTTGACAGAAATAAAAATGGAATTCTAAAAAAGGTACAAATAATACACGGGAAGGCAGGAAACAGGAAACAGAAACCAAATCAGAGGGAACAGAAGAAAAGATGTAATGGCAGAAGGCTCTTAAGTCACAGACATGTTCAATCCCTAAAAAGTTAGTTATAATAATTAATTAGTTAATTAAAAGTTGGGTATTCAAAATGAGGCAATTAAGAATATTTTGGAATATATTAGATTATAAGTGGTGATGAGCACATATCAAGACTTAGAAAAGACTCCGAGCAAAGAATAATGTAGTCGGTCAAACTGTTACCCAAGTTGTGAATGTTCTTCATTTCTGATACAGAGCTTCATTAGCCTGAAATGCCAAATTAGGAGTATTCTTGTAAGGGCAGGAAAATGTATATTTTTTATACAAAAAATTATTATATTCAATTCTGTCTAGTGCCTATACCAAAGTATTAACTCAAACATGATTGCAATTTACTATAAAAATTGAAATATTTTACACACAGTGAAGAAGCAATTGAAATATAATATCAAGAGAGAAAAGATAGAATTTGGAAGGAAAATAGGAAGCAGATACTCTTGTATTATCCTGGATGGAGCTGGAGCCCATTCTACTAAGTGAAGTATCACAGGAATGGAAAAACAAGCACCACATGTGCTCACCAT
>RJWJ010041395.1:0-13522 GCA_004363605.1 Indri indri | reverse complement strand
GGTGACTACAAGTCTTTGCCAAGTCCCAGTGTCCCCCAACCCTAAACATCAAGCAGAAGAGTAATAGGAGGGTAACCTTGCAAGGGGCAGAGGCCAGGATCCTTTCTTGGCTGGACTTTCCAGGGAGTACCTGTGCTGACCCTTCCTCCACACTCTTGCCCATGCCAGCCTCCAGCCTAGAATTCCCTCTGCTTTCCTTCCTGGACCTGAATCCAACTCAAGAGAGTCCCCACCTCCTCCAGAAAATCTTCCTTTTACTCCAGGTCCACACAACAATATTAGAGAGTCAGATAGACTCATTCTCACGTACTGGCCCTGTTACCCTCCAGGTGACACCAAAGGAGTTATTTAAACTCCCCAGGTCTCTGTTTCCCTGTATATAAAATAAGAATAATATGAGGTTGTTAGAAGAACCTAGAGAAATAATGCCTATAAAGTTCCCCTCATGTGGCCTTGAACCCTATTCAAGTGCTGTTCCTATCTCCCCGCTCCCCCATTCCTTTGCGCTCTACTGGTGGGAGCAAATCAGGGACCATATGTTATTTGTGTCTGTGTGGTCAGATGGGATTTTTTCCCCTCACCCCTTAACTCCTTCCTGGGACCTGGAACATTCCAAAATGGGGCTTTTGGCAAAACAACTAAAAGCAGAGTGTGAGATAGAGACTCCTTTAGCACAAAACACACAAGAGATGTGCCGAGGGGAGTCATCGAGACAGCAGGGAAGGTCTGTTTATCTTGGACATATCCCACTCTGGGCCAGACCACAGAGAGGCAGAGAGAGTCTCTCCCTCCCTCCAGTTCCATCATCCGGAAGCTCCCCTTCCCCACTGCCACTGGGATCTCCACCCTGCCCTGTCCCACAGCACCACCTGACGGAACTGATGACTGAGCCAAAGAGGAGGTGTGGAAGGTGGGGAGGAGGCAAGGAGTTAAATGGCCCAAGCATGGGGTCAAGAGAGGGCCCCAGAGGGGAATATTCCCACTCACTGCAAGGGGTGGCTGTGTCAGCTATCAGAGGGTCTCTGGACAGACACTGTCTAGTGGAAACATAATACAAGCTTTGAATGTACTTTCAGGCTTGGTTTTTAGTATAGCCACACTTAAAACAGTAAAAAGAAACAGGTGAATGTAATTTTACTACTGTATTTTATTTAACTCAATATATGCAAAACATATCACTCAACATATAATGAATATAAAAAAGTATTAATGAGATGTTTTATATTCTGTTTCTCATACATGATGAAAAGTGATAGATTGATAAAAAAAATGAATGATGAAAGAGCTGGGGTGTATTTCGTACTTAGAGCACAAACCAACATGGAGCAACCGCATTTCAAGTGCCCAGTAGTTGTTATGGACTAAATTGTGCCCACCCCTTACCCACCCACAAAAATCCATATGTCAAATCCCTAACCCCCAATGTTGAGGTAGGGCCATTAAAGAAGTAATTAAAGTTACATGAGGTCATAAGGTTGGGCTCGAATTCAACCCGACTGGAGTCCCTATGAAAGGAGGAAGAGATGCCAGGCATGTGTGCCCACAGCGAACAGTCCACGTGAGAACACAGCAAGGCGGCTGTCTGCAAGCCAAGGAGAGAGGCCTCCGGAGAAACCAACACTGCTGGCACCCTGATCTTAGGCTTCCAGCCTCTAGAACTATGAGAAAATTGATTTCTGGTGTTCAAGCCACCCAGTCGGTGGCATTCTACTGGCTTCCCACCAAGCCAGTAGGAAAGAGGGGCTTGAGGAAAAGGTGATAAAGGCAACAGCCTTTCTGCCACCTTTCAGTTGGCCAGCTGAGCCTGTCACTCCCGAAACAAGCTAAAATTTAGCATCCTCCCTGGAGAGGCTTGGTCTGTCCAACTGCTGGGCATGAAGAAGAACATGGAAAAGGCCAGACAGAAAAGCCACATGCAACAAAACAAGAGATGACAACAAAATGTTCCATCTGGCCACACTCCCGGATCCCACTGACATTTAAGGAATCAGCGATTCCCCTTCAGAAGGAAATGCCCTATTTTCCAAAGGAACTCACCTTTCCAAGAAGTGCAAACTCCATAACCCCGTCTCCCAGTATCAAATGAGGCAAATTATTAGCAAAGAAGATGTCTTTTCCACTCATGGTTTTTTTAAATGTGTTTCACCTCCTCTTAGAGTCTAGCCCACCTTGAGCCAAACACCTTGACTGTCTTCTGGATTTATATTTAATACTTCAGCCCTCTTATAATTCAATTGCACCATCCCTGGCTTCATGGCCAATTTAACATGATGCTAAAAAGAAGAAAACTGTAACTGCATTCTTCCTCGCCTGTTCCACCAGATGTTCAGTGTCACCAAGCAGCACACTGCGCACGAACTTGCCGAATTTCTCCTAGCGGAAGTTGACAATCGGGACCTCTCTCCATGCACTCAGTTCTTGGTTGACTCTTGAAGCCAATGTCCTATTTTCCTCCATAGGTGTCAGCACTTTTTATTGCAAGTGTTTTAAGGAAAATAAACATCTCTACAACTAAAACAACTGAAATGTTGAGCACGTTAGGTAAAAAGCAATCACAAATAAACGGTGATTAATTACCCACTCACCCACCCACCCCCGAGAGCAGACCCGAGATTCTGCAAGTGTTTACAAGGTCTAAGACTCTGCTTCCCAACTGCATTTGGTTGACAGCTGAAGCAAGGATTAGAAATAACAAAGGTAGAATTTTTGGCAAAGGAAGACACTAGTATTTTTTTATTGGGTTATTCACTTCTTCTTGGTACTTCCTTAGCCCTCTGTGTTCATTCATTTTTTTTCCAGCAACTATTTATTGAGTATAAGGTATCACCAGGTGTACACCAGGCATATTGTTGTATATACTTGAGATGAACCAAACAGACAAGACTCCTGTCTTCAGTGCATAAGAGATGATGATGTGCATTATAATGGGGTAATGACAATAAACACGTTAGCAAGTGGACCATCAGAACGTGGGGGCGGGGATATAAAACAAGGTGATGTATAGACAGACAGTGGTGATGGGGAGGAAGTTGCTACCTTAGCTGGAGCGGTGAGGGAAGAGTGGTTTATGAAAGCGACCCTGGGCTCCATACCTGAATGGTGAGAGAGACGCATTTACGTAAAGATGTAGAGGTGAGAGAGGTGGAGCATTTTAGAGAACAACAGGTGAATGGATGCCAAAGTCAGAGCAAGCTGGAAGTGCTGGGGAACGGAGGTGGCCCGTGCGGCTGGAGCAGAGTGAGAGAGGATGAGAGAGGCAAGAGATTCAATTGAAGAGCCAGGCAAGGGCTGGTTCATACACTGCCTTATAGGCTGTGATGAAAAGTTTGGGTTTTCGTCTCAGTGTAACAAGAACCCATTGGAGCATTTAGCACAAGAGAAGGCTATGACTTGATTTTTTAAAAGACTATTCCATCTGCTGCATAGAGACCAGTTGGAAGGCTATGGCGAGAGTGACAATGGCTTGGGTCAGGAAAACAGCAGTGAACTGGGGAGAAATGGATGGATTCAGGATTTCCTTGGAGGTAGAGCCATGGAACTGGCTAATGGATTAGATGTGGGGACCAAGGGAAAAGGCCACGTTGTACATCCACATGCTACAAGGACCTGTTTCCATCTCTGCCTCCCTCACTAGGATGCGAGAGCTCTCACAGCGTGAACTGTGCCGTGTCCACTGTTGTGGTCCTGAGCAAGTGTTTGCTGATGGGATGAACTAATTTTCTTGTCCACTCCTAGAACTTATCAGTTTAAAATGAGGGGGAAGCCTTGTTATTAGCATAGTAGGGGAAATGAGTAAGGGAGACAGTTTACAAATAAATCTGTGGATAAATCAGAAGATAAGATAGCTGGTCCGTTGCTTTAGGCCTTTCAGGTGAGCTTACTGACCTCTCCCTCTTCCACTGACGTTCAAACAGGGGTGTCTACCCTGACTTATTGGTGACTGGCTTGTGGCCAGAAAGAGGAGGTATTAATGATGCCCTACAACAGAGTCAACCTGTCCCACGAATTCCCAGGGTCTTGCTCAGTGCTTGGTGTAAAATAGGCACTCAATAAATATTCTGAAATTTATATTTGCATAACATCTTAAAGTCTGCCCTAAGGCAGGCAAGGAAGGCCTTGCTGATTTATTTCTCAAATGAGAAAACTGATACTCAAAGAAGTTTAGTGATTTACTTAAGGTCATTGTGTCAATCAGCTATTGCTGCATAACAAACCACTCCCCAAAAACTCAGTAACTTAAGACAATGAGAATTTCTTAGTGATTATGAGGCTGTGATTATGAGGCCGTGATTCCACTGGGATATTCTCTGGTCTCAGCTGGGCTCCCTTGTGCATCTCTAATCAGCTGAGGGTTAGGTAGGTGGCTTTGCTGATCTTGGCTGGGCTCCCTCCTATGTTTGGAGGTCAGCTGGCTATAGGCAGGTCTGCAATGGCCTTGGCCAGAACAACATGGTCTCCCATTTGGAAGCAGGTTAGCTAGGGCTTGTTCTTATGGTGGTGGGGTCCTGGGAAAGAATAGAAAGTATGTGAGACCTCTTGAGTTTTAAGCTAGAAACTGGCAAAGCATCACTTCTAGCATATTCTTGTGGCCAAAGCCAGTCAGAAATCCAGCCCAGATTAAAGGTGGGAGAATAGATTCCATGTCTTGATGGGAAGAGCTACAAAGTCACATTGCAAAGGAGTGGAGATTTGGGGGCAATTTTTTTAGTTTACCACAGTTCATATGGCTAATCCTGAGCTGGCCTTTGAGACATGAGCTAGTATCAAAAGATAATCTGTGTAAATCAGAGTCTCACTCTTGGGAATGAAAAATGGAAAACATGTCAAGAATCAATCAGGCAATGCTGGGAGTAGAGGCTGCAAAACTCTGAGAGAGGGAAGTCAGAGGGGTTATAGGGAGCTACATGGAAGCCAAAGGTGTAAGGGAAAAATGACGGCCAGGTGCGAAGGGCCATGCTCGCAATCTCAGCACTTTGGGAGGCTGAGGTGGGAGGATTGCTTGAGGCCAGGAGTTCAAGACCAGCCTGGGCCACATAGCAAGACCCCATCTCTAAAAAAAAAATTACTTAGCCAGGTGTGGTGGCATGCAACTGTAGTCCCAGCTACTTGGGAGGCTGAGGCAGGAGGATCGCTTGAGCCCAGGAGTTCAAGGCTGCAGTGAGCTATGATTGTGCCACTGCACTCCAGCCTGGGCAATAGAGCAAGATCCCATCTCCAAGAAAAAAAGAAACAATGATTATAAGTGAGCAGATGCTGTAAATAGAGGAAAGATGGAGAGGAAGCCACATGGGAAGACAGAGGAGAACAGAGCAAGCCCAAAGGAAAGAAAGTCTCTGCGTGGTGCTAATACCCAGCCTTAAGATGTTCAGACTGCTATTACCTGGGTGCCTGAAGCTTTTCTTCTGGAGAAAATCTCCAGTTCCTCTGTGAAGTGTCTGATCTTGGATTTGCATGACATCTTTCAAATCCCTTATCACTCCCATCTGCACTCTTACAATACACCCCTCGAGTGGGCTGGCTTGCCAACCAAGGAGCCTGACTAAAGCGATTTCCTAGCTCATAAAGCCCAGAGAAATCAGGAGGAAATGTGGCACTTTTACCATCCCACACTATTTCTAGGCTGCTTTATGAGTTAATGGTGTTTAATTAATAGTGTTAATGAAGTTAATGACATTCATATTTGGGATACGGTTTGTGTCTGAGCTGGTAGGTAGAGTAAGCTTTTCTCACAAGTTTCCTGGAAACAAGAAGGGATGAAACTAATAATTGAAATGAAACAATTAGCTTCAGCGTGACAGATATGTGGCACATGTACCCCCACTCCTTTCTCCTGTGTCTGTGGCAGACATCACTAATGGATCACAGAATTCTTTTCATTTGAGCCCAGATTTAGTCTAAAAAATTTTCTCAGCCCAGTGCTCTAGGCACTACCACCATTGATTAGAAGTGTTACGTGGGATTTAATTTATTTAATTAGAATACGCAAAAGGAAATGTTGGTATCTACGATGGCATCTTATTAACTCAAATTGAGGATTGCAGTGTAAGAGACCAGCAGGAGGAACAGACCTCACCCAAATCTCTTTCTGAATAAGGCGGGCTTTAGTCAGTGAATTTAAATGGTTGGAAAAATTATTGTTGACCTCAGACATTGACTATTCTCAACATCTTCTGCATCTCATAATTCAACACCCAGGACACCCAAATCCATAGCCTGTGGCCCAGAGCTTCCTTTAGAAGTTCTTCCCACTGCCCCCTCCCTCCCCTAGACTTAAAATCTTTACTCAAAGCCCCAGAATTGCTTAAGATCATGGATTTATATGCTGGTCAATGCCTTGGATGCAGGCATAGTTAAGGCTTCTGAATTGCACCTTGTGAATCATTCAAAGAAGACCTTATTCCCTCCCACGTCACATCTCCCCCACACCCTGCAGCCAGCGAGTGGCCATTAATGAGTCCCTGCTATGTTCCATAAGGACAACACTTGGCCCCATGTCCTTAGCCCAGAACTGATAAATACAGCCACACACCCGAAGGGTAGGACACTTGTATGGGCTGGAGGAACCTGGCTCAAGTTAATTGCATTTTTATCATCTTGAATATGACCCAGAGGC
Source organism: Indri indri (assembly GCA_004363605.1). Taxonomy (NCBI): domain Eukaryota; kingdom Metazoa; phylum Chordata; class Mammalia; order Primates; family Indriidae; genus Indri; species Indri indri. Next base: position 6,909 of record RJWJ010041395.1, on the reverse strand, counting down.
CTTACCCGTCTTTCTCTGTTTCTGATGTCTTCAAGTGTCTTTGACACCTCTAGTTAACTACAGTTCCAGGGCAAGTTTTTATCTGGGCTTTCTTGCACCCTCTCCACTTAGGGTAAATATCTTTTTTATTCCTTTCCTTGTGGCTAGGGCTGCCTCGGAAGATCCCACATTAAAAAGAAAAGAAAGAACTAAACTAGAAGCATCAAAATATCTTGAATGCTTTAACCTTTTGTTACACGAAGGTTTGCCAAAAACTCTGTTTTACAAAGTTCCTTCCCAAATAAGGAGCTCAGTTTTATAGCCAGGCCTGGAGGGCTCACATAGTATAGTTGAAAGTCTGCTCGCTTTGGAGTCAGCTCTGGGTTCAAATCCCGACTCTACCAGTTTTTCCCTAGGTGGCCATAAACAAATCAACTCACTTCTCTAGACCTCAGTGTCTTTATCTATAGTATGGGATATAGGGATAACAAGATCTATGCCACACTGTTGTTGGGAATTTTGAGAAGAGATATGGGTAAGGAATGTAGGAGTAGAGCAATAAAAGGTAGTTGTCGCTGTTTTTATGCTGGCTATTGTGAAAGTATCTGAAAATATTCATGGGTGGCAACAAAGAGCCTGAGCTATGGAGACATGAGACCCAGCCCTGTCTTTTGTCAGCTGAGTGACCTTGGGCTGGTCATTTCACCTCTCTTAGCCTCAGTTTCTCCTCTTGGGATGGGACTAATGCCATCTTTCAGAGACTTTTGTGTATGTGTGAAGAGAGAATGAGACAATGTATGTAAAATCCCCTGTTCTGCTTTGGTTCCCTCCCTGGATCCTTTAATACTTTTCCACTACTTCCTTAGCATGTATAATTTTGTAGTTTTATTTAGTTATTTGAATAATTTTCATCTCCTACATTAGCCTTGAGGCTCCATAAAAACAGAAGCCATATCTGTTTTTTGCTTACAAATATGGCCAGGCGCGGTGGCTCACGCCTGTAATCCTAACATTCTGGGAGGCTGAGGTGGGAAGATTGCTTGAGGTCAGGAGTTCGAGACCAGCTTGGGCAAAAGCAAGACCCTGTCGCTATGAAAAATAGAAAAATTAGCTGGGTATGGTAGCATGTGCCTGTAGTCCCAGCTACTTTGGTGGCTGAGACAGGAGGATCACTTGAGCCCAGGAGTTTGAGGTTGTAGTGAGCTATGATGATGTCACTGCACTCTAGCCCGGATGACAGAGTGAGACCCTGAATCAAAAACAAACAAAACAAAACAAATATATCACTAGTGTCTAGCACAGTGCCTGGACATGTTTGGTGCTTGATAAGTATTTGTTTAATGAATGAATGAAAGCTTTAGCATTCCATTTGAGTTTTTTTGGAATCAGGCTAAGGGGAGAGGAGGGACAGAAGATGACTAGATGCAGCCCCAAAAAGACCAGGTGTCTGGGCTGAGTCGGAAGGGAACCTGGCTCAGAACAGAAAGCACAGGCCTGGCTTCCGTCTCACGAGCCCATGGAGGCTTTGAGACAGACTGCTTGGGTTCAAAACCCGGCTCCACCTCTTACAAGCTACATGGCAGTGAGCAAGCTGCCTTATTTTTCTGATCTCCAAAGTGGGGATTGCAAAAATACTTTCTCCCTCTCCCAGGGCTGTAGTGACAATTAAGTGAATTAATACAGGCAAAGCACTTAGAACAATGCCTGATACATGGTAAATGCTTGATAAATGATAGCTGTGTGCATTACATCATGCATGGTCCCTGAGTGACTGTGACTATTTACAATATGACGATGATCTCATGAGTTTCTTCCTGTCCCCAATCTAAGGCAAAGCTCGGTATCAGATCTAGCTTTTCCATCCCACATTCCGAACCTTGGAGGTCCATGTTTTAGGGACATCTGGCACAAACATGGTGAGGGGGAGGGAAAAAGTCAGGATGTTCATAAGTGGAGGCTGCACAAATGCAGCTGTTAGTACCGGATTTCCATATTAACTTTAAATCTCTTCCTACTGAGATTGCTGAACAAGCCATTACTCTAATGGATGGAACTACAGGCTGCACAATGACGCACTAGTCCACCACTTAGCTTGAACACTACACACAAGTCCTATAATTTTTTTGAACTTTTTATTGAAATATAACATAATACGGGAAACACGCAAATCATTAAGCATACAGCCCAATTAATTTTCATAAAATTAACACCTGTGTAACCCGCATCCATATCAAGAAAAGGGACTTACTTAAAGCCTCCAAGGAAACCTCCTCATATTTCCTGCCAGCCACTAACACCCCAGAGAAAATCACTGTCCCGATTTCTAACACTTAGATTCGTTTCTCTTGCTTTGAACTTTAAATAAATGGATTCGTGCAGTTGACACTCTGTTTCTTTCACTCAATATTATGTATCTAAGATTTACCCATATTGTCTCATTTACTTGTTCTCTCAGTTTCTGTGCAGTATTCATTGTGTGAAAATAGCACAACTTATTCATTCTAGTACTGATGGACATTTGGATTGTTTCCACTTGGAGCTATTATGAATGGAGCTGCTATGAACATCCTTATACTTTTTCCTTTTTGCTGAACATATGTACACATTTCGATTTGAATATACCTAGAAGTGGAATTACTGGCTCATAGAGTTTGCATATGCTCAGCTTTAGTAGATACTGCCAGTTTCCCAAGCCCACTATTTTTTTAAATTTTTAAATATACAAATCATATAATCTAGAAAAACTAAACAATATAGACAAATAGATATAAATAAGCAATAAGATCATCTGCAATTACCCTACTGAGAAATAACTCGTATTTCGGCACATCAACTTTCAATAATTTCCTATTTGTTCATGTATACATGTGTATTTTTTACAAAAAAAGAACCATTCTGCATGTACTGCTTACTTTTTTATTTAGCAAAAAATTATGAACATTTTACAACCTCAATAAATGTACATCTACAACTTTTACTTTTTAATTTCCTAGTAGGAAAATGTTCAAATATCCACAAAGACAGATAGAATAATACAACAAGCTCCTATGTAGCCATTATTCAAATCAGTGACTATCAACTCATAGCCAATCTTGTTTCATTTACACATCATCCTCTCTCCCATTATTTTGAAGTATTATATCATTTTATCTGTAATATTTAAACAACTATTTAGAGAAGATAAGGACTTTTTAAAACTATAAGCACAATAACATTATTATATCAAAAATAATTCTTTAATATCAAATATCCATGCAAACATAATAACCATTTTAATGGCTGCCTAATATTCCATTGTAAAAATGTAGCATAATTTATCTAACCAATTTTTTTTCTCATTTTAAATCTGTCCTCCTGTCACATAAACAATTCTTAGATGGACATCTTCAGAGTTACATCATTATATGCTTTAGTTCCTCAGGATACATTCCTAAGGTTTGCAGCTTTAAGGTTCTTGACCCTTAACTGAAGTCCTCTAAATTTACACAGTACTGCAGTTGCTAAAAAGTAACTGATAACTCATAAATTCTTAAAACAAAGTGATCTTTTCTCATAAGAAATGAAAGGAAAGCCAGACATACAGTCTAAAAGGTTGAAAACACTTCAGACATGACTTTCTGCTCTTTCCATTCACCACAATTATCTTCCACAAGTAACAGTTTATGGAAAACAAAATGAAAACAGAAAGTGTTCATGAAAGAAAATCCCCCTCAGTGCAGGTGAAGACTTCTATTTTTCCTGAAAATACTGTAGCCTTTGACTACTTCTTTGTCTGGGTCTTCCCTGTAATATTAAGTGACGTTTTGCAGTCGTGATTTCCCTTAAAAGTAAAATACAATAAAATTATGTTTAAAAACACGAGCTCACCAAGGTAACCTCAGATCACCTGTATAAGTGCTCAGGATTTGCTAGAGGGGAAATCATCTTGCAGCCCACTGTGAGGGAAGGGACATGTCTGTCATTTATCCAATCCACGACCCATGAGAGTACAAAGTAATAATAATAATAAAATAGCGGGCAGTTTAAACCCTGCGATTCCAAAATTAATGCTTGTAAATATACTTCAACAGGTATTAATTTCCTCACAGCTCTATTCTAAAAGCACATAAGAACAAGAATCATCTTTAAAACCCCACTTTCCAATCACCTACCCTTCATTTGATCTAATGTATTCATAGGCAGTATAATAAATCACGGCTTTTGGAAACAGCCTGAATCCTGGCTCCACCACCTACTAGCTGTTTGAATATGGGCAAGTTACCTAATCTCTGATTCTCATGCCCTCGTCCATAAAATGGGGGTAATAATAAAACCCTCCTCACAGGATTGTTGTGAATCAAATGAGTTAAGATGCACATACCTGGCAGGTGAATGGCGTAAGTGCTAAACACACACACACAACAAGAACAGCCAATACCTCTGACGGCTGGTGCATATACCTCACCCCAGCTGTTGGCCATGCTACAGGGATTCTGTCCACTCTGTGTGAGATTTTCTTATCATCTGTGCAAGGACCCAGAGTTGTCTCTTTGCTGTCTGATTGGAAAATCAGATACCAGAGTGCATACAGCTAAGAAGCTTAAGGGGCCATAGTTGGTTCTTTGCCTTAAGAGACAAAGAGCTAGATACTTTTCGGACATTGTTTTTAAGATAACGTTAGTCAGTACGTGGAGAATATTTAGAATGGAGTCAGCACAGTAGGTGATGGCTCTTGTCACCACCAGGGTTCTCTTTATTGCTTTTACTTTCATTGGAAGTGGAGTCAACAGTGTAAATGGATGGGAAGGAAAAAGGCCGATTAAGAGTTGAACCAACCTGATTCCTTTCTCCCATCGCTGGGGGAAAAACGAGCAAGTAGGTACGTGGTTAAGCACCATTTCTTCTGTAACATAAACTGCGCTACAAATCCAAGCCTCACCTCTTTTATTTTTCCAGTTAGCTATATGAGCCATCACATGAATTATTCACAGGAAGTCTAGTGTCTCCCTCTAGGAGTTTCATGTTCCCCTTGAATCCTCTAAAATAAGCGGTTTATTGGTCACCTCCGGCACCCAGGTGGGGAGAAAGTTGGTGCCGACTGCGTCCTGTACAGCCATTGCTTCTCACAGCCACAAGGTGTCGCTGTGAAGAACAGGTCCGCCAAGGCCTTACAGGCCCCGCTGGCCACTCTTCGCTGACATCTCGCTGATCCACGCTGTCTCAGAACCCAGGTGTTTGATCAGATACCTTCCCGCAGACAATCGGGCTACCTGCGCAGGGGAGGTTGCCTTTAGAGGCTCCAAGATGCCCTATCCCTGCTCAGTCTGAGGGAAGCTGCTCTAATGTCTAACCATAGATGTTTTCTGGCCCTTTTCTTGCTGAAAACCTCGCAGGAAGACCACAATGGCTTTGTTTTTGTTGTTGTTGTTATTGTTTTTTTCTGTTGAAGTGCCCAGATATGTTACATTACATAAAGCATTTCCATAGATGAACAATGATGTAAAGGGAAATGTTTCTCCAAGTGAAAATACCCTCAACCTTACCATAGCTACACCTTACCCTGCCACTGGATTTAGAGGACCCCTCAAAAATCTGCGTCGACTTTATCTTCCTTAAATTTCCCATGAAAATGGGAACAAAGTCAGCAGGACATTTTTTTTCCTTCCTTGAGCTAAAAAAAAAATGCAGAATAGCCAAATCAAACAGCCTGAACCAAGCGTCAAGAATGATGCTTCCGCAAATCCCCTTAGGTTGCTTCTGAGGCAGAGTTAGTGGGTCAGGAAATTCTGCCTGTTAGTGCCTTCTCTGTCAGTCCCATAGGTCCCTTTTAAAGAAAGTTCATGGCCCGACCCTTCAGCACATCCGACTGTGTGTTTAGCTTTAGGAATCGTTCTGTGTCAGGTCAACTCCACACAAGAGTTTCCCAGCAGAATTGTGGTTGCAAAGTTAAAGAAACCAATTAGGATGTTGTTTTGCAACATAGCCTTTAAATCAGAAAAGCTTATGTAGGAGTCCATTAAGTAAAGCCAGATCCAAACAACTAGTTAAAGCAGAAATCTGAGTCTCCATCCCTGCCCCGAGACAGCTCAAAATGCACACGTTAGCTGAAAAGCAACCCCTAGATCCCATGAACTTTTCCTGAAGGTCTACCATTACCTAAGCACAAGGTCTGGGGGGGAACAGGGAGGGCGGCAGGGAACAATATATGTTCAGGGCAAGGCTGTCCTTTGCATAATTCCAGCAGGCAACATTCCCAATATATATTCCAGAGTGAATGTCACCACAGTTTGTAGAGTACAATGTCAATGGTACCCCTGGGGTTGTACAATTGAGCAGCCCCTTATTGGTAGTTATACAAAGATAAAAATAAAAGCTTAGAGAGCTGAGTATGGGGATATCACAGGGCTAGAGAGAGAGATAGAATCACACACCAAATTATAGTGTCTGTGGTGGTTCACTAGATACAGCTTCAAAAAGTGTGTGCGTGCCTTTTTGTATGTTTGGGTTCATTTATCTTTTAGCTGCATGGCCCTGTAAGTTTTTTGAGTTTGTGCCTTTTGGAAGTTTTTGCTTTAGAAAAGAGAATACAGGAAATGATCAGATAAAAAGGATATGGGGAGTTAGGGGAGATATCCCAGGCAGAGAAAGCAGCCCACACATAATCACGAAAAGGAAAGGATCTGGAAGTCCGGGTGCCTTTACTGAGTTCCTGCTCTGTGTCAGGCACTGGGCCCTTAGGAATGGATGTAAGGTCATCTCAAATGTGAGTGGAAGATGAGAGATAATAGCTTAATCCTGGGGATCAGACAGCTAAGGGAATAGCTTCCAGACTGACACAGCTCAGCAGACCCTGGGTGTAGGGGAGAGAACTGGCCAATGGTCCTGGGAAGAGGTTTTGCATCTTGTGGGATCCCCCTGAATGTACCACGACAAGGACTTCTTAGTACCATT
>RJWJ010041394.1:0-13515 GCA_004363605.1 Indri indri | reverse complement strand
GAGTTCGAGACCAGCCTGAGCAAGAGCGAGACCCCGTCTCTACCAAAAATAGAAAGAAATTAATTGGACAGCTAAAAATATACATAGAAAAAATTAGCCGGGCATGGTGGCACATGCCTGTAGTCCCAGCTACTCGGGAGGCTGAGACAGTAGGATTGCTTGAGCCCAGGAGTTTGAGGTTGCTGTGAGCTAGGCTGACCCCACGGCACTCGCCCCAGGCAAGAGAGTGAGACTCTGTCTCAAAAAAAAACAAAAACAAAAACAAAACCCCAAAATGCAAAACTTGTTTGTTTCTGATTATAAAAGTCCTATATGTTCCCATTGTTGAAAATCACTCATAATCCCAGCACCAGAGAGAACACATGGTAACGTTTGGGTGGGTTTTCTTCCAGTCTTTTCTCTAGCAGCATTGCATCATTTTTAGGTCTCTGAAATCAGAAGAATTGAGTTCCGATCTTGACCCCACCACTGGGTCAAGAACTTGGGCAAGTTACTTCCTGGCCGTGGACCTTGATCTTGGCTTGTAAAATGGGACTGGAGAGCGCCCACGTCATAGCTAAGCACACGGCATACACACAACAAAGGGAGATATTTCTGTAGAAACAACATTGGGATCACTGTAGGCACTGTGACAGTTGGTGACAAACTTGTTAGGATGCCTGGATCCTAGGGTCCTCTGTGAGATGGGCGTCAGCTGCTGCTGTGAGGATTCAGGGGAGCGGAGTGAGGCACAGAGCATCTGCCAGTCCCGGAGGTAACTCAGATAACTCGCCGCCACCTGCCCCTCTAACTTCTGAGCTTTCCACGCCGCTGCTGTCTGCGCCCAGCTGCCGGGCCCCTCCAGCTCACTCACCTATCCCATGGGTCTGCAGGTGCCGCTGCGCCTCCCCTGGCGTCGGGCTGGCCCCCAGGCACCTCATGGCCGCCATGAGGTCAGTGGCTTTTACCTTCCCCCTCTGCTGCTTGTCGTACAGGGAGAAGCATTCCTTGTACTCTGTGCACAGCCCGAAAGCGAGAGTCAGTCACGTTCCGTCACTCTCCACCCCATGGCCCTCCCTGTCCCGTCCTCTCCCATGCTGTCCCCTGCCCAGCTCCCCCTCCCTCCCCCACCCCACTAGGTTGCCAGATATAGCAAATGAAAACAGAATTGCCAAGGACAACTCACATAAACGATGAATACCTTTTGAGTGTATGTCCCAAGTTTTGCATGGGACATACTTACACTAAAAAATATTTGTTCTTGGTCTGAAATTCACATTTAATCGAGTGCCCTGTATTTTCCCTGGCTCCCTTGCCCTCCTCCTGCCCTCCCTTCCCCTCCTCTTCCCCACTGCCCCTGCTCCCCCGGAGCTGAGGAGAAAGCAGGACATCCAGACTCCCAGGGGACCTTTGCAAACACGACTTCTCTGGAAGTGGGGTTAATAATGCCTCTGGGTTGCCGTGAGCTCCAGGAAGGCCTGACGACAGAGGCTCCCACATGCGGTGACTTCTTGTCATCATCGGCATCATCACCATCACAGCTGGGGGCACTTGTGAGTTCACTGCCCTGCCCCCAGCCTCCAGGCTACTGAACCAGCTATCCCCTGACACAGGTCCCAGTCCTGTTCTTAAAGACTTCAGGGTCCTGTGGGGAAGTTCTCCCAGGGTCTGAACTTCTCCCATGGTACTTGGTGGAGATGAATTGGCTGCTGGAGCTAAGGCTCCTCCAAAGCCAAAGTCTCGCAGCCCAGAAGAGCTATGGCACTGGCCCCAGCCCTTGGAGGTACAGGAAAGCCGGCCCCTGGGGCTCAGCAAAGGTCCCTGAGCCCCACTGAGTCTGGTTCAGGGCTTGGGCTGCCATCAGGTGAGGTGATTCCGTGCAATCCCAGATGAGGCAACTGAGCCCCAGGCTGGGAACCCAGTGGCCCTCACTGGCCGTGCCCACCGGAGGCCCAGCTATCTGTGCTCTCTCCTGCTTCTCACACCCCCAGTGGGTCCTCAGAGGCCTGGACCTGGGCTCCTTAGCTGACCTAAGAGCAACAATGGCAGTTCACATTGCTAAGCACCCCACCCCCAGGCCCTTGTTTAATCCTCACAGCCCCGGGACGTGGTACCTCACGATCCCCACTGGGCAGATGTGGCAAGGAAGGCTGGAGTGCCTGAGCACCTCGCGCTGGGCAGCTCAGCTCTTGAAGTGGAGCTCCAGCCACCAGGCCGCACCACCCTCAGTGTGCCAGTGCAGCGGCATGGGGAGGGAGGCGGGAGCCCCTCGACCCCTAGCCCAGACCTGGGGCCCCTTCATGTCCCTCATTAAGGCATGCGGGCCTCCCGGGTAGCTTCCATGTCTAGGATTTCGGGGGGCTCACTGAACAAAGGCAGACCAGCCGGGTGGGGCTGAGAGACAAACCAGCAGCTTTTGTGAAGAGGCTGAGGGGGACTACACCCCCCGCAACACACACACATACACTTGCCCTTTCAGAACTTTCCAGAGCCTGAGCTTCCGGAGAGCAGGAGCTGGAGAGGCCCCAGGGAACCAGGGCCAGAGCCCGGCCTAGGACCGCAGCCTTGGTTCCTGCAAAACCTCCAAGAGGGCCCAGTGCCGGAGTGGGGTGGAGGGAAGCTTGCCCCATGTACGGAGCTTAAGCCCAGCCCCACCTCCGGTGCTGCCCTGGGGACTCTCGCGGCCACCGCTCCTTGTCTTTCTGTCTGGGTTTGCCCACAGGCGGAGGCGGGGGGCGGGGGGTGACCCTCAGCTCCCCTGAGACCTCATCCCATGACTGTTGTCCCCATGTGACCAGTGCTGGAAGGTGGTCATTGCACCCCTGGGGCCTAGAACCAGCCTAGCTCTACTGCGGCACATTGTCCCTGCCCCCGCCCCCGGCCTGCAACAGCACCTCGGGGCCAGTGCCCCCGACATGGGCAAGGCCAGGGCTTGAAGGGAGGCCACCTCCCAACACACTGCTACATCCTCTGACCTCGACAAATTTACCTTCCAGCGACCTGGAAGGCCAGACCTGAACTTGAAATCCCGCGCTGGAACAAGCCAACAGAGCACACGGGGAGAACCAGCCTGGCTCCAGGCCGCTCCTCTCCCTCCAGCCCCTCTGCGCCCCTTACCCTCCACCCCTCCCACTCCCTCCCCCCAGTTTAGCCATGGAACATACTGCTGCGTCCACGTCACTACTTTCCTGGGTCGTCCTCCCCTGCCTCGACTGCGACCCCCGGGAGGGCAGGGCAGGGGTTCACGGCTGTGTCTCTAAGGCTTACAACAGGGCTGGCACAGAGAAAGGGCTCAGAAACACTGGCGGGATGAAGAATGAATTGGGTTGAATGGACTGGATTAAAAATCCCCTGTAGGTTTTCCCTTTGATAATGCAAATCCCCAGGGACAAGAAAGAGACCTCCCCAAGGCCTAGGATGACACCCATTGTGTGCTGAAGGTTTAACTGGCTCCGATGACATTACATATACATGTTTATTATACACTTTACAGACATAAAGAATGTATAGCATACAACTTTCAAATAATAATAAAATATGCAATATTCTTTATTATAAATTCCATCCAGCCAACTGATTAACACAAATGAGTTTTGCCAACTCATATTCATTGCCAACCTATAGTTGTGACTCAACCACGGCTTGACAAATGAAGGTGCGTGCAATGAACACAGTTCTTTTTCCAATGCGTGTATCGTCATTAAATCTGATAAGTGATCTACTATTAAACTGTTTCTCACCCTTGTACCAGTCATTTTTATAATTTTATTTTATTTTGTTTTACTTTATTTTAGAGACAGGGTCTTGCTCTGTCGCCCAAACTGGAGTGCAGTGGTGTCATGATAGCTCACTGCAGCCTGGAAACTCCCAGGCTCAAGCAACCCTCCTGCCTCAGCCCCTTGAATAGCTGGGACTACAGGTGCATACCACCACACCAGGCTAATTTTAAAAATTTTTTTGTAGAGACAAGGTCTCACTATGTTGCCTAGGCTGGTCTCGAACTCCTGGACTCAAGCGATCCTCCTGCCCAAATGCTAGGATTGTAGGCATGAGCCACCTCACCTGGTCCCTTGTACCAATTATATTCATTAAACTGAAATTTCTTTCAAATCTCCAGCACCACTGGTTGCAATAGGTCTGTCTTTTAAACTTTGTGTATAGATGTTGGGATGGGAACATTGTTTGATGCTACATTATTTAATAATGGCTGGCTTGCAAAATTCCTAAAAACGTGGTTCTCATTAGCTGGAGCAAGCCAGCTCCAGCACACATATGGGTGACACCTGGACTGTGCCTGGCCTAGTGTCGAGCATGTAACTGACATTATCCCCTCTTTCCCCAACTCACAGCAGCCTCGTGAGGTGGCATCATTATCCCTACTTCACAGATGAGAAAACTGAGGCTCAGATGTGATCAGACCCCAGATCTGCTCCCTCCAAAGCCCCTGTCCTTCCCACTTCACTAGGCCACCCCATCCAGTCTTTCATTCATTCATTCAACATTGCTGGCCACTTTCGTGGTGTCAGACACTGGGATACAAAGAGAAATTTCTTTCTTTCCTCCTGGGAGCTTTGAAGGCCCCAGGACAGAGGGTCATTGAGACTCAAAACCAGGTGTGGGCTGGGGGCACGGAGGCTGAGAGCTGGACTCCAGTCCTGGGTCTGCCGCCTTAAGACCTGGGCAAGAGGGGCCCCCACCCTGGGCCTTGTACTTTAAAAGTCCTTGGCCGGGTGCGGTGGCTCACGCCTGTAATCCTAGCCCTCTGGGAGGCCGAGGCGGGAGGATCACTCGAGGTCAGGAGTTCCAGATCAGCCTGAGCAAGAGCAAGACCCTGTCTCTACTAAAAATAGAAATAAATTAGCCAGACAACTAAAAATAGAAAAAATTAGCCGGGCACGGTGGCGCATGCCTGTAGTCCCAGCTATTCGGGAGGCTAAGGCAGGAGGATTGCTTGAGCCCAGCAGTTTGAGGTTGCTGTGAGCTAGGCTGACGCCACGGCACTCTAGCCTGGGCAACAGAGTGAGACTCTGTCTCAAAAAAAAAATCCTTGCTCAGCCCTCCTCTGGCCTTAGCCCTCCTGGTGGGATAAGGAGTTCAAGGAGTCTATGGGGAGGTGCCTGCCTGGAGCCCACAACTCCTCCCCACTTCCAGACCAAATTCTGGATACCCAGAATGCTGGAACCCCTGCCCAGGTAACCCTAAGCCCACTTAGCCTGCCCTGGTTACAAAGGCACCAAGGGCCCCAGGTGCCTGTGATTTTATCTCCAGTGCTCAGAGAGGGGCTCACTTGAGAAGGTAACACTTCAGCAGAGACCTGAGTGACACCCAGAGGTGGGCCGGCAGGCCCATTGCTGTCCACTTTGGGACAGGTTCAGGGGCACAGCCTCAAGAAGCAGCTGGTTGTGCTACCTGAGCCTCTCCTGCCAGGGGCTGGGGGGCTGCAGCCACCAGGCTTCCCGGGCCCAGGTCTGGGCCCCCGAGTTCTCTGTAACCCAACTCTTTCCTCTTGGCCTTGTGGAAACAGAGCTCTGCACTGCGTGAAACTGAAGCCGGCTGGGGCCTGCAGATTAGGGGACCCATGGGATAAAGTGCCCACACCAAAACTAGGCTTGGTGCCAGGGCAGAAGGGACTTCAGTTGACCCCCTATTTTACAAATGGGGAGACTGAGGCCGACAGAGTAGAGGCGCCCTGCCTGAGGGTGCAGACCCGGCCCTTTCCTGGCTCTCAGGCAATTACAGAGCCCCTCCTTCCCTGCCCTCAGCCATGCAGTTAATGGTCTCTCCCTCCCTCCCAGCGCCTCCTCCCCCAAATCCAACTGTCAGGAGGGAACCCTAGTGAGCTCTCTCCTGTCGCCCCAGCTCCTGAACCTCACTGACAAATGTGAAGCCACACGGCCACCTTTGAGGCTCCCCCCACCCCACCCGCGGCCCCCCTGCCGGCCGACCCCTTGCCCGTGGGTGGGCCCAGCTCCCCCACCGGCAGCTTCCTTCCCGGCAGCAAAACATGAGCAGAGCGAATCGCCTAATGAGACCCATATTTTGCTGGGAGCTGCTAATTAAAGAGCAAACCAACCTACCATTAATTTGGTCCTGGGAAAGAAACTTGGCCTGCAGCAGAGAGAGGAAGACAGTCAGGGAAGGACTCGGCTCGCTCGCAGGCCCCCCGCCCCGGGCCTGGCCGCGGCCCGACCCCCTCACCATCGCGGTGCGCTGCGGTCCCCTCGCGCCCTGTCCTCGGCTTCGGGTCCAAAGTCCGCCCGGGTGGACACCGGTAGTAAATCCTTGGCTGCCGGGAGACCCGCCACGGGGATGGGCCGCCGCCTCGGGTCAGATTCCTCCCCGCCGCGCGCAGGTGCATCGACAGGAAACAGTGGCGGAGGGGCTGTCCCAGGACTGGGGCCCCTGTCCCCAGGGACCGGCACCCTGCAGCTGAGGGACAAATGCCCACGCTCCCTCTGGGGAGCCCTGCCCTGCGAGAAGGGGTCAGTGAACTCGGAAAGGGGGCCCGGGTAGGGCTGCCCCCGGGCTACAGCCTTCTGTCCCCGGGCCAGTCGGGCACCTTTCAGCCTGTCCTACTGCAGGCTGGTCACAGCACACGCGGCGCAGGGACAGGTGGCCCTGCCCCAGCCCTGAGCCCTGGGCACGGCACTGCAGAAGGAACACAGGCTTTGCTGCTCTCAGGCTGGGATCCAGTCCTTGCCCGCCTGCTGATCTGCTTAGTGACCTGCGAGTCCTTTGGCCTTGATGTCCTCACTGGGCTGAATTATGGGTCCGTTGGAAGAATCAAGCGGCCACCACAGTTGCGTCTCAGTCTGTACCAGTAGTCCTCCCTCCTTCCGGGACTCTGGGGCTGGAGGTGGGTGCCTGGGCTGGGTCTCCACCACCCCTGTGGCTACTTGGGGCTGGGGGTGAGGCCTCTTAGGTGACATCCTGGCCATGAAGCTTCCTTTTCTTCCCCTCCTCTGCGCACCCCCAGGCCCCACTCCTTCCAGCAGAAGCTGCTGACACTCCCAGCGTCCTCGGTGGTTTCCGCAGCTCCCCTCCCCACCACAAAGGCCATGGGGCAGGGTGTGGCCCTGGGAGCTGCCCTGCTGGACGCCACTGGGGTCCCCCTTGTCTTGAGACCCAGTTTCCCTGTTGCAGGGTGCGAGGCTCTTGTCCACAGCTGGGGTCTGGCCTGTCCGCAGGGCTTTCAATCCAGGGTCCACCCCATTTTGTCGGGGCCATCAGGTGTGGCGACACAGGTCGTCCCCTATACAAGGGCTGCCAGCGTAGGTTATGAGTGGGTGCTTGTGGGGGGCTGCACATGCCCAGAGGAAGGAGGACCTCTTGCCAGTCTGTACAAAGGCACAGGGAGGGACAGGTGGGGCCTGCCTTTGGTCCATTCTCTCTCCCTCCATCCCTTTGCTGACCATCTCCACGTAGAAAGTTCTCTTTTCCACCAAATTGTGTCTCCTGAGGTTTTTTTTTGTTTTTTTTTTGAGACAAGAGTCTTGCTCTGTCACCCATGCCACCATGCTCGGTTAGTTTTTCTATTTTTAGTAGAGATGGGTGGTCTCGCTTTGGCTCAGGGTGGTCTCGAACTCCTAAGCTCAAGCATCTTCCTGCCTCAGCTTCCCAGAGTACTAGGATTACAGGTGTGAGCCACCGTGCCGGAGCCTGAGTTACCTCTTTACACCTGTTCTAGATCCAGAGCAGTGTAGCCTGAGGATTCTGACTGCCCTGCCGGGGCTGAGAAGAGGAAAGCCTGGCCGCAGGGCTGCAGGTGGGAGAGAAGGAAGTCAGGGGAAGTCGTCTGGGTTTCTGGAGGGTGGGGAGGCCTGCAGGGGGTAAAGTGTTCACTCGGAATCACCCTTGCTTTGGGAAGGGTTCCAGGAGAGAAAAGACATTTCCTTGGGTTTAGGTCAGCATGTGCTGGGGTTTGAGCTTTGTCCCCCAAGGCATCCTGACACCCTTGCCAGCTCCCTCCTCATAGTTTTAGGTGCCCCCAGGGAGGTGTCTCACAGATGATCAACGACACCCTTGGGCAGTGTCTACATGAGGGCCCATGATACACAAATTCATCAAGCTGTGTGGCGTATTGTGTGTGCTATACCTCAATGCAAAATGGGAAAAAAAAAAACCCAGAAAAAATCTCCAATACCACCCACTTGGGGACTGTGATTTTGTTTACTGCATTCTTGAACCCTGGTCCCCCTTGGGGATTGACACATTCCCTGGGCACCGCCATGACTTCCCTTCCCTCCTGTTCCCACTCTCTGGATCCCCGCAGGAGGGATTCTAGACAGAAGGAAGCTCCTCCTCCCTTCAGCCCCCGCCCCACCTTACTCTGCCCAGGAGGGTCCCCAGCAGAGCCTCTGCGCCCCAACACCATATAAAGGTTTTGATGAGACGATCTTTGCTTTTGCTCATGGCCTTTCGCGACCCAAGCCCTTTCCCCAGGCATGCAGGCACAGGCCTCCTTCCTCCCCGCCATCCGCAAGGCGCTCCTGGGCCACGCTCATCCCTAGGGGCACACTCTTCTCTCAAGGGCCCACCCCCAACTCCCACAATCAGGGCTGACGGGGCAGCCCTGTGGACCCCCGAGTGGTCCAAAGTCCTCGGCATGCTTAGAGGGCGCCTGCCGGGTGAAGGCACAGAGGTGGGCTTTGCTCCTCCCACCCTGTGTGCCCCAGAACAGAGGACTCAGGAAGCCTGAGCTTCAGGCCTGTACTGGGTTGAAGAGTCCCCCCAAAACTCATGTCCACTAGGAACCTGTGACTGTGTCCTCCTTTGGAAACAAATCCCTGCAGATGTAATTAGGACGGAGTCATTCTGGAGTAGGGTGGGTCCTAATCCGGTGAGGGGAACTTGAACACAACCGAGACACACAGAGAGGCAGCGAGCACTGAAGCAGAGACTGGAGTGCCGCGTCCACAAGCCGAGGACCGCCACGGATGGCCAGCGTGCCACCAGAGCCCGGCGCTGCCAGCACCTTCATTTTGGACTCCTAGCCTCCAGGTCTGAGAGGACAAATTCCTGTAGTTTTAAGCACTAAGTTTGTTGCGTCTGTCCCAGCAAACTGACACAAGTCCCTGCCCTGGCCCCTGGGAGTGCCAGGCGCCGAGGCAGCTGTGGATGGAGTTGCGGGGGCCTCACACATGACCCGCTTCGGCACAGGCCGGGGAAGGCCGGGGCGAGATGCTGAGTTCCTCACGGGCTCCCAGGGCAGGCTGGCGCTGCAGGTCCGCGGACCACACTTGCAGTAGCCAGGGCCTAGAGTGGTGGTCCCCAAACTTGGGCCCACAGCAGAACCACCTGCAGGGCCCTGTCCCGGAGTTTGATTCATGGTTTGGGGAGGTCAAGAATCTGCGTTTTCCTCCGCCATCCGGACGCTGCTCCACCGCGCCACACCTGGAGACACATCGGCCTACGTCCAGCCTGCCGGGCGGAGGGGAGCCCGGCTGCAGCCGAGAATATTTCTAGGGAAACGCTTCCAGCGAGCGGCCCGAAGAGCTCCGTGAGGACACACGAGTCTCCAGGCCTCCGGTAATTTGCTGTGATTTCTTTTCCTTTCTAAATATTCACTTCCATGCCTAATTTGTATTCACTTTCTTTCGTTTACTGTTTTCTTATCAAGGGCCCGAAATCGTATAAGCTTCAAGCCCGGCGCAGTCAGACCTGCCCCTGCTCGTGAAATTAAGCCCTTCTGTGGAGAACGGCCCTGGGACGGGGGTCGAAGGAGCAAATGCGTCTGCTGGTCAGGTCGGGGGACAGGACACGTGGGTCGAGCCGTCTTCCATCTCGCGCTGCCCCTCCTCTGTGTTGTCTGATGACACAAGCCCCAGTAAGTCTCTGGTCATGGTGTGGTGAGGCCGAGACCTTCGAATATCAAGAGCTGAGGCGCCAAGAGGTCAAGTGACCTGCCCAAGGCTAAGCGCCAACCTCCGACCCACCAACCCCCCACCTTCCCCCAAAGGGCAGCCTCTGTCTCAGGCTCTGGAACAGACTGCAGCGCAGCTGGGAGGCCCGAAGGGACAGCCCTGAGGGGAAGGACTGGAGATGCCCTCCCACCCCCACCCCCACAGCCCCCAGCCTCCTCTGGGTCAGCCGGGACTGACTGGAGGAAGAGGCCCAGCTTGTCCTCACCCCTAAGAGCCTGCGAAGTGGCCGAGGCCAGTGGGCGTGGGAGCGCCTGCTCTTGGCCAGACTGGGGCTGCCCAGGGCTGCTGCTAGGAGCCTGGGCCCCAGAGTGGCCAGCCTCTCCTCCACTCCAGGGAACTCCCTCCTGCCTCCCCAGCTCACACCCAGGCAAGAAACAGGCGCCAGCCAGGCCTGGCCCCACACCAGCTTTTATTCACACTTCCCCTCCAATGCTGCCGGCAGACAGGGACTGACCCAAGGGCTGGGGGACCCCAACATGAAAGGAGCCTCTGAGGCATGGGGCTCCCTGAGAGCACAGGAAAGGAGGCTGGGCCCGGGTAAGGCAAGGCTGCCCCCCCTCACCCCGCCCCGAGACCCACAAGTGCACATGGGCCAGCGCTGGCTAAAAGTGAGGGTATGGCGCCATTTGCTACGAGGGGACCTGGACCCAATGCCTGGAAGGCGGCGGGCAGGCTGGGAGGTGGGGCAGGGAGGCCCACCGTGCTGAGAAGGAGGACTCCCTGTGCTGGGAGCAGGGCCACTGGCAGCAGGCGTGGGATCCAGGCTGACTGGAGAGAGCCTCCAGGTGTCCCGTGTCCCCTACAATGGGGCTCAAGGAGCAGTGCCAGCGTTTGAGAACTCTGCCTTCAGGGGCAGCCCAGAAACCTGCGGTCAGGGCGCCACAATTCTTCCGGAGTGGGGGCAGGTGGAGGGAGGGGCAGAGGGCTGGAGAGCTAGCACGGCCAGCCCCCCGGCTCAGGCTGCTGCAGTCAAGGCAGGGAGCTGGGCCTCTGGCTCCCCAGGACCAGGGCGGGCGAGGGTCTGGGGTGCATATACCCTCCCAGGCTGGGAGAGGACAGTGACAGGACAGAGCCCCTCGTCCATCCCCAGGCTGCCTTGCGGGGAATCAGCATCCCCAGCCCACTGACCCGCTTTGGGACCACGGGCCCATCTAGTGCAAATGAGGACCAGAGCGGGTTAGTGCTTTGTGCAACAATGCACAGGAAGTTGACGTGACCCACGTAACCTAACGGCCAGGGTTAGGGCGGGCCTGAGCGATGAGCCAGGCAGGGAGTGGGTGAAACAACAAGTCCCCTCCTGGCTTCTGCCCTACTCTGGCCTCTCCTGCACAGCTACCTGAAGACATCCCAGGAAGAGCAGGGCCCCCCAGCAACATCGGGTGCAGAGGAGGGCAGGGGCCCAGACCCTGGCCTAAACATGCTCCCTAAAACTAAATCTGATGCTAAAAAGATCCAAGTCAAACAGAAACTTGACGAAAATAGTCAAGTCTTACAATGACGCACTCTGCACAGATACGCAACAGCTGTGCGTGCACACACACCCCCATCCCTGCGTACGAGGCACACTCCGCCCGTGTTCTCAGCACTGGCTGCACATCCATGCCCACCCACGTCCACACCCGCACACACCCGTGCTCAGATGCCCTCTGTGGCCCACTTCCCACCCAGCGGAGTGCCAGGGTCTCAGTGATGACTGCTGACATGGAGGGTGTAGAAAGCCCAGGGCTCAGGGACATAGATGACACCCGGGTACTTCTTTCTGAGTACAGGGTCATTCCACAGCCAGGCCACCCAGAGTGCCACCAGCAAGAGGGTGAGGGCAAAGGAGGAGAAGAGGAAGAGGCCGTTGCTGTCGAGGAAGAGGCGTTTGCGCTTCTGGTGCAGGACGAGGGCCAGCATGGCGAAGAAGGTGAAGATGAACAGGATGAAGATCTGGCCCTCGGTGACCAGGTACCTGGAGAGGCCGGTGGAGAGGCAAGGTGGCTGGCACGGCGACTGCGTCCTGCCTGGCATCTCTCCCTGTCCTGGGGCCCAGCCTGCCCTCCCGAGCAGTCAGAACAGCCCTCTGGTGAGAGGGCTCAGTGAACCATGCCACGCTAAGCCACACCCGTATGCAGAATATTGATTTGGCTCGTAGAGTTACTATTAATGTTGTTTGTTGCCAATATTTAAATAACGGAATACCTGAAAATGGATTTCTGGCTGCTGTGGTCACATTAGGCTTTATTTCCACATGATAAAAACTGACTAGAGGAGAAAGCAGCCACCCCCTTTAGAGAAAACATTGCTCTACGGTTCGCCACAGTCCTCACCATTCCCTATTGCCTCACTCACTGCCTACTTGATGTATTTCTGTTACCTGCTTGGTTCCTGTGGGTATTTTGAGTTTGGAATATAGCATCAATTTATGAGGTTGTCAGTACTGTCTCCTTGAAGGCTGGGATATGGTCTCAGATCACCCAGGGTTCCTGTAATGCCCAAGGCAGTACCTAGCATATGGCCAGGAGCTCAGCAGCACTTACTGGAGGTCCACTTCCCTGCCTCCAGGGAGAACCATCATGCTGACCCGTTATACTCAAGGAACTACAGCTCTGCAACTCAGTGGCTGTGTGACCTTGCGGAATTTCTATGACATCTTGGAGCTTCTGTTTTCTCACTTACGAAGAGGGCATAAATGGCCCTACCTCTCCAAGTTACTGACAAGACCTCTGTACATCTCTTACTTGGAAAAGCATACTGTTCAACAACTAATTGCGGCTACTACCGTAGCTATCACTGTACCAACACGCTATAAATGAGAACTAGGCAGGCTGGTACCAGTTACCAAAAGAAAAAAAAAAAAAATACTAGGCAGGAAGCTCTTTCCCTCTTGCTGTAGTTGCCACCCATTCCTTTTAATCCTGTCCTCAGGGAGTATATAGGTTAGCCCTGGTGGGCCCTTTCAGCCAGGCAGGCGACAGGCCCTGGAGCTGGGCTGAAGCTTGCCCCAGGAAAGGAGTTCCTTTTCATTTTTAGGGAGGCCTCCCATCAGACAAGGGCCCAGGCCTGTCCCAGGTCCTTCCTCCAATACCTGCAATCCCCAGGGGGCCTATGGTAGCAAAGAGGCTACCACGTGGCACTGTCACAGTCCCTAGTAAAGGAGAAAGCAGGGCTCTGACAGGGCCAGTGTCACCTGGGGCCACATACCAGGTCTGTGGTCCAGGGTGGATTTTTACCTCCATAGTTCACGCAGTGCCCCTCCCCGTGAACACTCACCAGTAGTACAGGCCACTGGGCACCACCAGCAGCAGGGCAGGCCCTGGCATCACGCTCTCGGCTTTAGAGGCCGTGAAACAGCCACTGAAGTACATGAAGATGATGAGGAAGAAGGGGATGTACCTGCGACAGGGAGGCCAATGCCTGAGAGGGCCGTGACCTCCACCCGGGTCCTCCTCCCCGCTGCCTTTCACCAGCTCCTTGCACCCTCCCATGGAGTGTGGGCCCATGGAGCTGCGGCATGGTTTACAAAACAGGGCGAGGGGCGCTCCACCCCACACAGCCTTTCCCGTGCTGGGGGTAAGGGTGGGACAGGAACGGAGCGGGGAAGGCAAGGCACGTGCACACCGGAGGCCCA
>RJWJ010041393.1:0-13517 GCA_004363605.1 Indri indri | reverse complement strand
TCCTCCCCAAGACTCCTGCCAGTCACCTGGGGGTTTACATTCTCACTGTCTCCTTACCGTGAATGTCCTCCTTTCTCAGTGCATAGACTGTCTTGAAACCTCTGCTGTCATACTGAGGTACGAATTGTAGCCACTTCCTTAATTTCTACCTTTCTAACTACATAAATCAATATAATTTATTAAAGATAAGTTGAGGCCAGGCATGGTGGCTCATATGTGTAATCCTAGCACTTTGGGAAGCTGAGGTGGGAGGATTGCTTGAGGTCAGGAGTAAGAGAACCAGCCTGGACAACATAGTGAGACCCCGTCTCTACAAAAAATAGGAAAAATTAACAAGGCTTGATGGTGTGCACCTGTAGTCCCATTAACTTGGGCTGAGATGAGAGGATCGCTTGAGCCCAGGAGTTTGAGGCTCCAGTGAGCCATGATTGCACTGCTGCACTCCAGCCTGGGCAACAGAGTGAGACCCAGTCTCGGAAAAAAAAAGAAAAAAGATCAGTTGAGGAGGAGGATAGAAGAGGTACTTACATTACAATTTCAAATTGGACACTAATAACGACAAGAGAAATAATATCTGCTAAATACTAGGCACTACTCTTAGTGATTGACATTTGTTAACTTGGCTAGTTCTCAAACAACCCATGAGGTAACACGTATATTATCCTGTCTTACTGAAGAAGAAACTGAGATAGACCACAGCTCACACAGACAGTTAGAAGTAGAGCCAGGTTGTTTCAAACCCATACAGTCTGCTCTTAGCCACAGTTAGCATCTCCTTTCTAGAAACAACCTTCCCCATCCTCACCCCTGGAAAATTTCATGGGGGAGTTCACCCTGCGTCACGCTCTCTTCTCTCTCCATCCTCATTTCACTTTCCTTTTTTGCCTCTCCCACTTTTTGTCACACAGACCTGTTTATCCATCTCCCTTAGCTCCTAAAAAAAAAGAAAACAAAAACAAAACCTTAAAATTTCCCCTTACGCTGTATACAACTTATGAAGGAAGTTTCCCAAGCAAAAAACCATATCTTTAATAAGAGAAAACCTTAATGCTACCTGTTGAGATTACATAAATATATGTGAAACATACTTTAATCTTCATTAAAATCATGCTGTTCAGCATTGTAGAGTTCTGGCTTATAAAAGTTATCCTTTTTTAACAATAATCTATTGTTTTGAGCTCAGGAAGTTACTTTATAAATTTAGTGGATCGGAGTCAGAAAATTTAGATTTAAATTCTAGCTCGACCACTTTCAAGTTATGTAATATTGGGCAAGTCACTTACCTTTACTTAACCTCATTTTATTAATTATAAAATAGAAATAAGAACACTCTGCTCATCATACTGTTGGACTGAAAGTATCCATGAGATGTTGTATGAAGAAGAACCATATAAATTATAAAACTTTGTTTTAATAGAGCCGCAATGTTTCCATAACTCCTCATTAATATATTGGAACTTCCTTCCACCTTCTAACCCCATTATATTGAAAATATTAGGGCTTAAGCATCAGCTTAATTCGTGGGACCCTAGAGGTCTGTGAATGCCGCATCAATCCTTTGAATTAACAGAACCAGCGTGACTATTTTCTATAGTTTCTATGGTTACTGTGACTTTTTGGCCTGCTTCCTTGAGGGCTTGCTAGCCCTCTGCTTAGGAGCTTCCCCTTGGAGGTGTGAAGCTGACATCTAAGGCTTCATAAAACACTCTGTGTGTACATATATATATATATATATATATATATATGGCCCATATGGAAAATTGCAAGACAGGAAACCATTTCGAGACCTGATGTCGTTAAGTATAACTTACAATCCCAAGACCTGTGCATCACAGTTGCAGGCATTCCCTTAGGAAAACATCTCTGCAGAAGGCAAACTCCCCAAAATTGGCTGTTTAAATTTTCTTATATTGGATTATGAGCAGCTCTGCCTGATCTGGAAATTATTATTTTTTTCTTATGTTTTCTTCATACTGTCTCTCGTCAAGCTTATATAGCTCTCTTGGATTATTATCTTTATTAATTTTTACTATGTTTATTTTGTATGTCTTATATCTATCTCATAATTTTGGTATTAATAATTTATAATTTCCCCACCCACTGCAAATTCTGTCTTCCCTGGAGTGTATGATCTTTTCTATCTCCTCCCTCTTATCCTGGATACTTCCAGAAAGCACTGAGCAGATGATGATTAGGGCAAATATTCCCAAGGCCCAAGATTTCCATATCTTACTAAGATATATTTTATCATACCCTCTCTATATCATTATTCACTGTACAGCAGAATTTATTTTAGGGTGGGTTTGTCCTAGACTCCATGTGAAGCAGTGTAGCTAATGAGTACCAAAAGAACTTCATACCTATTCATCAGTGGGTTCCCATGAGTGAGGCTACCATGGTAACACATTCTAAACTAATATACTTTAAGTTAGATAAAGAGAAAAATAACTCCTTGTAACTTTCCATAAGCTCATATTTATACAGGATGACCGTTGGATTTGTGGCTGTTTTCCACTTTAGATTACAAACTCTTTACACTTTAGGTTACAAACTTATGAGGACAGGGATTGTGATTTCCTTTTTGTTCTATTCCTTAGTGTTAGCATCGGGGCTGGCACATAGTAGACACTCAATAAATATGCGTGGAATCAGTGCATGA
This sequence comes from Indri indri, assembly GCA_004363605.1. Classification (NCBI taxonomy): domain Eukaryota; kingdom Metazoa; phylum Chordata; class Mammalia; order Primates; family Indriidae; genus Indri; species Indri indri. The sequence goes on along the minus strand of RJWJ010041393.1, from coordinate 10,858 downwards.
GTTAATAATATAATACTTAAAGAACTCTTTCCATACAACTTCTTACAGTATCCTTATAAATTTTTTAAAAAATATATAACCAGTAAGGATAAATTAAATAGCATATAAAAATGTGTTAGAGTTTAGTGGAAACTGCTAAGTAAATATTAGCTATTATTAGTATATATTAAATAGTACAAGACACTGGCAAAGGCTGTCAATTTATGAAATAATAGGTAGCACATTAAATGTGTGCTTTATTTATCTATAATGCTTATTTTTATTTCAAGCATAAAAACAATATTTGTCTCCCCTTGGGTATTGATATCTTAAAATATGTTTTCTTGCAGTATTCTTTCTACCAGCAGTTGCATGAACAAAAAAAGTCAGAAAAATTCTTCAAAGTTCTCTATGATCGAATGAAGGCTGCTCAGAAAGAGATAAGATCAACAGTGACAGTTAATACCATAGATTTAGGTAGCAAAAAAAGGGACGATGACAGTGAATTGATGACATCTGGTCCACGAATGAGAGGTAAAGAAGTATTTGAGTATTTGGGAGAATAGAGTGAGAGAAAAGAGGGTAACAACGTTTAAATCTCACTTATCTTTGTTATCTCACTTCTCTTGGTTTAATTACCCCCACTGTGGCTCTGATCATCCATAAAGAATTTCGGTCATGGGTTTGACCCTAAAACATCTCTGCAGGACCAAACTTAAATGAGGCATAATCAGTGTGAGGCAACCAGAGACATGAAAAATGTTTGATTTCATTGTGGCATGCGTGGTAAAAAATAACTGCCTCAAACCTTTTAAGTGACCATGAAAATTAAACTCTAAAAACAGAAATTTTAGCACCCAGTGCCAAGAAAAAGATTCTTAGTATTTGGAATGACTAAATCATCAGAGTATTAAATACAAATCATAAAGATATTAACATTTCTAAGTTTGTCACATCATTTTCCTACCTTCTCACATATGTGAAATATATGTGTATTTCTGATATATATCGGAAAGACACGGGTTCTTCTAAATTTCTCATTGGGAATTTGACATTTTGGTTGCTACCTCAAATCCTTTTTTTTAAATTACTGCACCTCTTGTCAGATGATTTTTAATTCAATTATTAGAGAATGTCTTTTTTTTTTTAATTAGCAAAAGGAAGTTGGTTCGGGTATATAAGAGTACTGCTTTATTTTCAGTAAGAGATTCATCATTACATTTAAAAGAGGGAATGAAAGGGCAATTAACAGAAGCTTCTTCGGCAACATCCAAAGCGTATTGTGTATACAGAAGAGAAATGGATCCAGAAATAGACATTATGTGCACAGGACCAGAAGCAGGAAATGCTGAGGACAAGTCAGCGGAGGAGGTGACAATGAGTCCTGCAATTGCCATCATGCAGCCAATACTGAGATTCCTTCAGCTGCTGTGTGAGAATCACAACCGCGAACTGCAGGTATTTGTCCTGTTTTGTGTGAAAGCTGAGGACACAATGTGTGGTTATAAGTAATTAAATTCCAGTAAAACTGACAAGTAGTTTTGGAGAGTATTTTGGAAAGATAATCAATAAAAGCAATAGTGCTCTTCTGAAATGGGAAGAAACTTTTGTATCAGTGAAGAAAAATTAAAGGAAAATTCCTTTATGCAAGAAAAAAAATCAGGCTTATACAGTATCATTCTGTGTACGCTCAACGCAAATCTTTTTAGCTTCAATGGGCATCATCTATTCGTAGTATTCTAGTATTTATTGAGTAAGGCCATGTTTATCTCATCTGTATTTTTCATGGTTTCATATACTTAAAGGACTTTCACTATTTCCAGCCCAATTCGTATTTCTTGAGTGAGGATACTGAGTATATTTGTATGTCTTAATTAGAAACAGAGTTATATAGAAGAAGATTTTCTACAAGAATGAAGGTTGATACCTTTGTAAGTGAATGTAGTTGTTGTCTTTCATTTTGTTTGCTACATTTCCCTTTGTCACTCTTAGGGGTGCCTATGAGTTTTGGCCTCTTTTTTGCATTTGTGTGGGGAACCTGTGGCCTTCTGATTTCAAGATTGTTCTTTTTTAAGCACCGAAAGAGGCAAGAAAAGCTTCATCTTTCTCTAATGCATCCCTTTTAATAAAAGGATTTGTTCTGTAAAATTTGGATTTAGTAAAAAGGCCACACTTAAGGACCTAGAAGGCCACATGTGGCCTTCAGGCCTCAGGTTCCCCACTCTTGAGAGATTATATAATATCTGATCAAATATTTGACAGAAGTGTGGGATCAAACAATGTGGAAAATGTTACTTTTAAAGTAGTTTTAAGAAGAATAAATGGTAGAAATAAATTCAAATAAATAAATTAAATAATAAATTAATAAAAATAAGTACTAAATTACAATAAAAAATACAAAGTTTCCCTCCCTGCTTGCTATTTCTCCAAGTTTATTCCCTGGAGAAAATCATTGTTAACTGGTTGTTTTTTCTTCCAGAAATTTTTATGTATATATAAGCACATTGATCTGTGCAGGTAAACATTGTTTTTTAATTTTAAAAAGTGTTCCTAAACTTACATGTTTCATTTAGTAATATATCTTTTTAGAAAATTACTAATTGTTAGGTTATGTTTATGAGTACATATTGAAATATCTCATTTTTATAGTTTTATAATATTTTACTGTTCGTATGTAACTATTATCTCTTAAACCAGTGACATTACCCCAGGTATGATATGGTTTCTGTTTTTTGCTATAACAAGCAGTATGCTTTTACCAAATCTCTTTGTGTACTTGTGTACGTATGTCTAGAACAACTTTTTAGAGGTGGAGCGAGCTGTATGTTAACTGAAAATCTTGATAGATGATTCCAAGTTGCCTTGCATAATGGTTGTTTTATGAAAAATCAATCAATAGTGAAGGTGAACTATTCATAAGGGATCATTTATACTTGGAAATTTGCTTTTCTCCCTAATGAACTTTTCTATCTAGTTTCCCTTTTCCTTCTCTTTTTCCTACTTCCTATTATTTTTACCCTCTCTATGTAGTTTTAAGATAATGACATTGAGAATTGTCTGTTATAAATGATGCTGATAAATATATATGCTTGAAGAAAAACCTAAGGGCCTTTCTCCCCTCCCCAAACTGAGGAGAAGTCTAATCAACATGGGGACTTTTCTTATAAAAAGAAATTCCATTCCACACTGCCATGGGGATTTTTTTGAATTAGAAAAACACACGTGTATTGAGAACTGAAAAAACTGAAAAGTTAGCGTCGTGATTTTTTTTTTAACCCCTCAGGTGTCTTTTTCTTTTGCCTTCAGAACTTCTTGAGGAATCAAAACAACAAAACAAACTACAACCTCGTCTGTGAGACCCTTCAGTTTTTGGACTGCATTTGTGGAAGTACCACTGGCGGCTTGGGCCTGCTGGGTCTCTACATCAATGAGAAGAACGTGGCTCTGGTCAACCAAACCCTGGAGAGTTTGACTGAGTATTGCCAGGGCCCGTGCCATGAAAATCAGGTAACCGTGAAAGCAGTTCTTCACGCAGAAGCGTTCATGACTAATTAGCAAAGCGACCAAGTTGGAGAAGGAGCCAACCTTTGTGTACATTTAAAAGATCTCCTTTCTTTCTTTGCCAGACATTTTTGCTTCTCTAAAAAAACCTACAAGGCCAAATTATAGATTAGCAGATACTCTGCCATATTGTTATTTAATTTTATCATAAAAAAAATTCCCATGAAAATGTCCAAGGTAAAAATCAAACTTACTAAAAAGAATGAAATATGTTTCTTGACCGTTACTCAGTTCTCATCTTTAGTGACTCTTTCCAGGATTTGTGGAATGAACTTTCTTTGACTCCTTTGGCCCTGCTGCAGTGGGTAGTGTATATTATCTCTTTTATACTCACAATAAACATATGAAGTAGGTGTTATTGCTCCTATTTTGCTGGTGAATAGGTCCTGACTCAAAGATTAAGTTTCCAGAGTCTCAGAGTGACAGAATCAGTAAGCTGTAGAGCCATTTTTACAACTCAGGACTTTTGATTCTGAGTCTAAATAGAGTGGTCTTTTCAGTATACTACATTTTGGCATGCAGTTTCAAGTCTGTTTTCCACAATAGTTGTCTCTGATCCCATTTTCTTGGATATCAAGGACACACTGTGAGAGTAGAAGGCAGAAGAATACTTGGGTCAGTAAAGGGAAAGAAAGTGGCCCTGAGGGTGACTAGCTCACTGTGCATCATCTGCTAAGGTCATCACGGAGCTACCATCCCAGGCATGGATCCATCCTGGAAGGAGTTTTCAAGTCACAAACATTTCTGGATATAAATTTTAAAGAAGCCATTGAGACCAAGCATCATGGTTGACATAGAAAAGAAATGTGAAAAAGAAGTTTGCTTTTTTTTAATTGCAATTTATATGGTACTTATACACATGCATAGGCTATCTGTGCATGCACACATATATGTAAGAATGTATATATATATATATATATATACACACACACGTATATACATAGGTGCGTAAAATAAAAACATGAAAATTATTGGCATAAATAATTTGACAATTCATGATGGGGGTATTCTTCCCCTTCTGTAATATACGTATGACATACTAAATGAGTTTGTGGCTTCTGCCTTGTATTATTCTTGATTATATTTCACTCTCCTAGGGTAATGATACAAGAAAACCTAACTGTTGATTCAAAGTTAAGGAAAAATACACAAATTCAGGGATTTGGTTTTGTTGTTGATAAAATCTTATACATCTGTAATAGAAAATATGTATACCATATATCTCTTTTACTATTTCATGGAAAGCCTATAAGAATGTTCCCCAATTTTGGTCTTGTAAGAGAATGGAATTGAGTTTTGAAGGTAATTTACTAAAATCAAATAAGCTGTAAAAGTAAAAGCTAATTATGGATTAACATGAACCCCACATGTAATTCCCCATGCTCTGAAAATGTGTGGAAGGAAAGAAGGTTGCTAACAAATTCTAGAGACAATCTGCAAATACATTCCCTTTAAGTTTGGCAAACATTTTAATGAGCAGAACTTTAGGAAATGTAGAAAATGGATGGAAAACACCTTTCTTCTGTGTGAAGGGAGTCAAAATTTCCTTGCATGAAGGAAGAAATGGGGCCCACACTGAAAAAGCAGTCATTTTGAAGTTGCCTTGAATTTACTCTTTCTCATTTAACTGTCCCTTTGTGAGGTGAATTGATTTAATTTTCATAGCCCTTGACAAGGTGCTACATTGTAACACACAGTCCCACAGATCTACCTTATGAGTTCTTGATTTTAAGTTCTATAAAATTAAGGTTAGAACCCTAACACAGTCTATCTTAACCTTCAAAATGATATTTATCTCTCCGCATGTTCTGTAAATGTTCCCCAATCATGATCCCTCTGTGAATCACCTAAGTTTAAGAAATCTATGCAAGTTTTCTCTCAACCATCATTATTGACAGCACGTCCCCCAAAACATTAGGAGACTCTCATATCACTTATCTCTGCTGCCACCCAGCATGCAAAGCAGCATGCCTTGTCACCAATTTAGCATTAAGTATCAGTTAAATTAAACACTACATCAGTACTATAAAATGCTACATCAGTACTACGAAATTTACTTACAAATCATGGGTATGAGGGACACACCTCCTTCATAAATAAGAATAGTCTTTTAGAGTAGATCAAATCTTAAAATTCTAAGTTTAAGGAACTCCTCTGTCAATGGGTATGTTAAAATCTATTGACCGACAGAGTATTTAATTTAACCAGTGGTCTTCAGAATTCTATAAAAATTGTTCATTTTAAAAGATATGTGCTTCACACAGTGTCTCTCTCAGTGTTCTGCATACCAAGCCAATTAATCAATACTCATCAATTAATAGACCCTATACAAAAGAATAAGTCAAATGCTCAAAGTTAAATCTTAATTATGTTTTAAAGATCAAAAACTAAGGTGATTCTGTTATTTTATGTGCTATTTATTATGTCTAGTGCTATGCTGTGAATAAAATGTTATTTTACAAATATTTTGTTTTCTAGACCTGTATTGCTACTCATGAATCTAATGGGATTGATATCATCATTGCTTTGATTCTAAATGACATAAACCCTCTTGGTAAATACCGAATGGACCTGGTGCTCCAACTAAAGGTAGAGTAAATTCACCATTCGGGCAGGGAAAGTTTTGTTTTCTATGGCATACAACTCCCTTTCAGAGTTGATTCTTGTAAAAAGTAAGATATTATCGTATTTTCAGCTAATCAATTGACAGAACGGTATAGTGACAGCACAATGCTCACTAAATCCCTGATAAAATGGAAGTTAACTTTGAGGTCATGTTCAATGGTAGGGTCCTTTACTAGAAGTTCTTCAAGCAGCCACTTTGTTTCACTACTTCCCCTCTGTTTTTATTTTATACTTTTCATTATATAGAGAAGCACAAGGAGCTGAACATTTACTAAACTGTATATTTTTAATTCACCTTGACTACAGAATTCCATTTAGCAAGTCACAATTAATTAGACAAAGTCAAAGGAGTGCTGCATTTTAATTTTATGACTCTCTTCTTTCTAAAAGTTGTTCTCTTTTACATTAAAATTTTATTTTTTCCCCAAAATACTTTATGTGATAGCCACACTCCTTTTAAGAGGTTCCTTTAATTTAAGCCTAGTACATACTTCTCAGCAGTTCCATTTATCAGAGCTCAGGAGCACAATCACATTTTTTTAAAAAAATGATCTTAGTTCAAACAGAAATAGACAAATGAATATATAAGAAACTTTGTAAATCCCAAATGCTGAGGCATGATATTCAATTGAGATGAATTATTAAAGATGACGTTATTGTGTTTAGTATCAAGCAGATAAAAAAAATCATTGGTTAAATACAATTTGTAAAGCCAGGTGTATCCAATATTACAGAGAATATATGATTAAGTTCAACTTTGTATGGATAAATTTATGGCCAAGAAGAATAGGAATGATATTTTTGTAATTCTTTATCTAAACATAGCTTAAGGTATACAGTGGAATGTACATATATCTTACTTATGTGAAGATTGTGCTAAAGGCTCTTAGTAAGCAAATGCTTTCTTTAATAGACGAGTTTTTAATTTTTTACTGTTTTCATTTGCAATATGTATGTTCTTTGGATCTTTCTATTCATAGATGAGAATGAAGGTGATCCTCATGTAGACTGTACTTGTGCCATTTGCTCATTAGCATCAAGCTTCGGTTACTAAAACCAGCCTAGGCATATAGGGCAGTCAGCTTAATTTATTAGAAAAATTTTTGTTATTTTATCTTAAATTCATTTTTAACCATAATTTATAAAGAAACAACATAGAGAGGCTTTGATCTTTGGCTTTTAAATCCTTCATTAGTTTAAAGACTGTACCTTTAAATCTCATTTTTAATTAATATAACTTGATGGGAGCAAATACTGAATGACTCACCAATTTAAAGTATAGGCATACAGATTATTTACAAATCCAAACCTATGTAAAAAAATTAAATGATGGGGTATGACTTAATAGCACAAAGATATTCTTAGTTATTTAAATACAAATGCTTTTGAAAAAAATTATTTAAATTTTTATTTATTTCAATAAGTAAAATGTAAAGTATAGCATTTTACTTAAAGAATACGATGAGTAGACCTTTCTAAACCATCTGTGAGGTTTTGTACATGTTGCTAACATGAGGACAATGTAAGACTGAATGACATATTTCTGGCAAATTTGAGGGGCTTCAATGAGTAGGATGCTTTAAATAATAAATTCTCTGTAACATAGAGATGCCATATTAAAAATATTAAGGTTTTATGAATTTGATTGCTAAATCATCCATAATTTTGAATATACTTTATATACTCATTTAATATAAGATTCTATGAATTTTTTATATATATATCTTATCCTTACTTTTTATTTTCATTTGCATAAGTAAGCTGTGACTATTACATGCTTAATTTGTAAATAGGTAGGTTTTTTTTTTTTTTTTTAACACTCTGATTTCTTTTGGAAGAAAATCCCCTATAAACACTGACGCTTCCATTTGATTTTTCAGTGTATATAGACTCTTGTACTTTCAAATTGATTCATATTGCAGTAAGTCATTTACAAGATTTCTATTCTTCTGACGTAGTATGAAAAAGAAGATTGGTTAGAAAAAATTCCACATTGCCAATAGCATTCTGAAATTGGATGTATTTTTAAGCTATCACGCATTGGGCCTACTGAGCATGGCTCATTAGAGAGCGCTGTTAGTGATGCCAGGGTTTTAGCCTGGAAATCTATGGAGGTCTGTTCAGATCACTCTAAGGATTTGAGCTCTCCACTAACCCTAGAACCTTATTTTTTTGATCTGTTGTTTATATGGAATACTAGATTACAGAAGTGGATTTTGGGATTGGTACAAATCTACAAAAAATAAAAATAGAACAGAAAAAGATAATACTTCCCCCTACCCTAAAGTACTAAAATCTTTTCATGATGGGTTGGTGACATTGGTGTCATAATCATCATCTTCATCATCGTTGTTGCTAATATCACTTGCTTAAGATGATCTTTAGGCTGTACTTCTGAGAGAAAAAATAGTTGGGTAGAATTTGGTATTAAGAGAGAGATGGACGCGCTTGGGACTGGGACTTGGGGGGAAGGGGGGGCAAGGGCATCATGCGTGACCTAAACACCTGTACCCCTATAAACAACAAACAATAAAAAAAAAAAATAAAATAAAATAAAATAAAAAGACTACACAGTAGAATTAATTTGCACAACCTGAACAAAATTTGTGTGATTGTCTACCTACATTGAATGCTGATTCAATATAATTTTTTATTCTATAAGATGTTACCTTTGAGTCACTAGAAGTATCTTAAAGGCATTTGCCTTAACTTCTTTTGTACTCATATCAAAGATTTTATGTGGAGGTTGATTTTTATCTAAATGAATATTATAAAAACACTGTAGAAATATCTTCTGGATATATTTTATTATCTTGCAACTTGACAAATTTCTATGACATTGCTATTAAAAGCACAGTGTAAGGAAAAATCTTTCAAAATGTTTGGGGTATTGTGCTTTCTGTGGCAAGACTTTCTGTGACTCTGTGGTATCTATTTTGGATTATAAATTGTATCAGAAATATTTTTTATATCTATAGGTGGAAATGTTTGAGACAACATATTTATATACCAAACTAGAACACATCAAAGACAACATAAGCTACTTTCATCCTTTAGTAAACAAAAATAGAAAATATTATTCTTCCACAACCCAGATGGTAAACATGTTGCATATATACTGCAAATTTATATTATCTTTCTGACTCATAAATTTAGATTAATTCTAATTATTGCTCAGATTTATTTAAAATTTTGATTTTCTAATATATATGAACATTTCATCTTAAAAACAATTTTGCTACATTCTTTAAATTATATACTATTTCTGTAAAATATGTCATTGATACTTACTTGTTCACCTTATTTTCTTGTTAAAATGTCATCATAGAAATGCCTATTTAGGAAATAGTGAAGAAAAATATGATTATACTTTAGTGTAGTATATAGTAAGTCAATATTGTGTGTAAAGCACCTTTTCACCAATATTTAAAATATCCCTTGTAACACGTCTCTCGTGATTCATTTATTTTGTGTTGACAATGAAGTAAAACATTCTCTTTTAAAATCTTAAAAGACAAAAGAAATTAGCAGTTTTAAATTCTGTTTGATTAAAAAAAAAATAGCCCTGGTAATCTCAATTAAAACAAATGCAGGGGATCATGAATCCATGAAATAGACTTTGTATGCACATTAACTCAATCTTTGTCTGCAGAACAATGCCTCCAAGCTTTTGCTGGCCATTATGGAAAGCAGACATGACAGCGAGAATGCAGAAAGAATTCTTTTCAACATGAGACCCAGGGAACTGGTAAGAAAACTTTTAAAAGCTGTGTTAATAGTGTGTAGCCTAAAAGGGACAATTTTACAGTATGCACGTCAGAAAAAAAGTCTAGTGACTTTCACTGCTCTACAAGGCGTAATGGAACATCATGACCTAGCATCACAAATACTTCAGAAGGCCTTGTGATGGCAAAGGAGCCTTATGGCTTCAGTAATTGTATCCACTCCAAGCACTTTTTTTAACCAAATTGTCAGTCTCCTAAACTATATGCAGATGTGTTTTGCCAGAAAAAAAGAAAGTTGGCTTTAGTTTAATATTAATAGTTTATTGGCATATATGAGGAAGGTATGTAAAAAAAAAGTTTGTACCCCTCGAAAATTTTATTTATACCTCTTTCTGAAAAATAAAACCAGTGTTGTTTATAATTATTCTTTCAGAGGAATGCTGTACAATGCTTGGCCTAGAGGAAATTGTGCAGAGCCTTGATGGAGATTCCACAGAGATCATTAGTGGGTCTTCCCATCGTAGAAGTTATATTTCCTTTCTCACTCGTAACATGCAAATTTTGAGAGAATGCAGGCGTGTTTTAAAAGCATTGGATTTCAAAAGCATTGAGAACATACTCAAACCGTATAGCTCAGTGCCCCAATAAACTAATTCCCACTCTCATTGGTGCCATTGTTGGTGCTATTGGGAAATCCCACGGAAGGCTGGCACCATACTCTCTTGCTCTCACTTGACTGGTAAAGAATGGACTCAAGGAGGGCAGTAAGGAGAGAGAAAAGATGCAGTTTAATGTATGTTTAATGAGAGCCTAGATCTGCAGGCAGTGGGTTGAGAGGAGCAACAGATGTCCTATCCTATGGTTAAATGGGGTAATGATTTGTGTATCTATTCAACAACAGCATTGCACAATTGCCTTTGAACATGCTGTTTGCTCTGCCAACAACACGTTATCTCATCATCCACTTC
>RJWJ010041392.1:0-13535 GCA_004363605.1 Indri indri | reverse complement strand
GCGCTGTCTGAGCCTGCTGGTGTAAAGGCTGCACATGCTACGAGTCACCATTCTCAGCAGGGCTAAATCCAGGCTCCACAGCCTGTCATTCGCTTCCCACCACCTTTACTGACTTCCCCTGACCTATCCACCTCCAGACCCACACGCCCCAAACCCCTGCTTCAGCCAAGCTTGTCCCCTCCCGTCTCGTGAGGGGACTCGGCACGAGCCCCTCTGCAGCTCCGCCCGTGCGAGTCTCCCCTTGAAGCAATCTGCCTCATCCTCTCTCGCCTCCCAATCCAACTTATCCTTCCAGGTAGAAGTTCGCTGTGTGTTACATCTGGCCCTCAGATGGTAAAAAACTTAATCTTGAGCCAATCTTTTAAAAAACAATCAGTTTTTTTTAACATAAAAATGCAGATTTCTGAATTAGCTTTAAACATTGGCATCGTCAGTGGGTGTGTGAGGGCACAGGCTGGTAGAGTCTGGCTGGCACACTTTGGCTGGGCATTCCAGCACCCGCGGGTCCCTCTCACTCCTGGTTATCTCTCTGACGTGAAATCCATGCTTTCGTTGTCAGTTCTCTTTACATGTGCAGTTATATTTCTTGGCACCCATGTGTCTATTAACAGTGGGAAATGAGAGCTACTTGTTCGAAGAGAAAGGAGAAAGCATCTCTTCCCTTTTGCGAAAACGTTTTTTCTATGTATTTCATCTGCAAACAAATTGTGTCTGAATCCTACACCTGGCTGCTTTGCTCATTTAATTATTGACATCACCTGCCTGTCCCCTGTAGCTGTTTGAGCTTGAACTCTTCCAGATATATCTGGGTTCCCACTCGGCTCCGAGGTCTTGTGGGAGTCCAGCCCACACTGAGCATTACCGGCTCTCAACCAATGCTTTTTCTATCATGTATTTGGAACTTAGTTGCTGTTTTGTGCTAAGTATAACATTTACATAACATAAAACTCACTGTTTTACCATTTTAAAGTGTCCAATTTGGTGGATTTTAGTAAACTCACAATGTTGTGCAACTACCACTATCTAATTCCAGAACATCTTCATCACCCCAAAAAGAAACTCCTTTAAGCAGTCACTCCCCATTCCCTAACCATGCCCATACTAGGTGTATTTTGCTCCCCAATTAGAATGTAGATTCCATAAAGGCTTCTTCATATCCCTCGAAATATTTAACACAGTGCCCAGCACGAGCAGGTGTCCAGCAGATGCTGGCTAATTACAGGACTGATTACTGTTAATTGGCTGGGAGAAGCGGGGGAGTGGGAATGGAGAAGTGGAAGGAAAGAGAGTCACTTTTTCCTTTGTTCATGGTTATGAAGTAACTAAACCTGTAAGCAATTTTGTCCGCCACATTATTTTTAGATGGCATTTAGAAAGCACAGAATTCCACATAATATCATTTTGGTTTTGCCCTATGGAAAATTTACCATATCAAACAAATTAAACCAACTCTGTTCACCCTCGAGGAAAAACACATTTCTGAAAATTTGAAGAAATGCATGGTCACAACACTTCAACATCTGCACTAACAACTACTAAAGTGTTGAGAAGTTGAGGTTCTGTCAGACTAGTTTTTATAAAGAGATAAGGATCATTTATGATTGGCAGAGGGGCTGCTTATGTGTAAATATTGCCAAGTGTTTTAAAAGAGTTTGTTATCTTAAGTGGGTTAAATATTCCCTTTGTAACTTAGTAACATTTCAATAGGCTTTCAATGATAAAGGAGATAATAACTAGCCCAGCCTACTTACGAATTGTCAATGAAAACATCAATAACTTATACTGGATTTTCAGTTTACAATAGCATTTATATGCATTATCAATCAGCAGGTTATTTTTGCTGCAAGGGATGCATATGAAATAGAGCAAATAGTACAATACATTTTTAATTAGCAGGACCCAAACTAAGGAGATTTCATTGTGTCATTCAAGGATGTGGAATCGTAAATGTAATTAACATTTATTGAGCACATACTATGTGCAGATACTATGCTAGGCATCTTGCATTTATTTCCTAATCCTGGGATCAGCCCCCATGAAGGAGGTATCTTTACAATGCTCATTTCACACTTGAGAGAACTGGTTACATCACATATTTGGCAAACCAGCACAAGAACTAAAGTCTGACCCAAAGCTCACCCTCTTAACCTCTGCACATCCCCAATTCCACCTTCGTATATTCTGACAGTGCCCCGCTCAAACATCATAGAATCACAGCTGTTGGTTTCCTGAAAATGTTTTTGGGGTTTCTTATCCATCCTAATATGTTTTAATGTCTACCAATTCTTAAAATCAGGAAATTCTTCTGAAAGTCTAAATCGAGTTCCTTTCAGTAGTAACACAGCCTGGTCCTCCTTTCCGGACAGACACAGAAAGCTAGGTGCAGCTTCATACAAATGATTTTTCTTCATATAGTGATAGATCCTGAAAGTTATAATTAAGTCATCCCTTCTCTTGGTAAGCCTGTATCTGGAAAAGGAACTATCTCTTTGGCAGCAGCTGGTTTGTACATTTAACCCTCAAGGCAGGGGATGAGATGATGATCGATCTTTCTTTGGATGGTTACTTCCTTGTCAAATAATTCCAATTAAAATTAAAGGCAAAAGAGACACACAAAATAGGGTGTAATATCTAGATTTAGTGGGGAAAAGTGTCCTGATGGCTTTCAGGGATGAAATATCATGGTTTAGTCTGCACATGGATGGGGCGAGGTGCCTACAGGCACCAAATAGACTGTGTCTTTGGAATTTGGGATTGGGGAAATAAAAGTCACCCACTGAGAATAAAGTTACTAAGTAAGTGCTACAAAATCCATGAAATTAGCCATCTGAAGAAGTAACTCACTCACTCCAAGATAGGATTAATAGATGATTTTCTGGTGAGAACAGAACACTTCCCAAAATCCATCAAAGGACAAGGGTGTCTCCCAAATCTCCTACATGGAGCGCAAGAGTACTCATTTAGCTGTGGTCTAATGAATTATAAAATTTTTTAGGTGAGACGATCAAAAGAGAATAGAGTTGGTCTGCATGGAATCAAGGAAATGGAGAGTCAAGAATTGAGGGTATTTACTGCCCAGTGTGGTCACGGGGAAAGGAGAGGGTGCCTGGGCTGAGCAGTGAGAGTATGCAGGTTTGCCTGGCTGTTCAGCTCCACTGGGATAAGGGAGCATTGTCCTCACTCAACTGTATTCCTTACTCTCACAGGCCTGGCACATAATAAACACTCAATAGAATAAGAAATAAATGAGTGCACATTATTGGGTTCCCTTTTGTTTGATCTAGAGTCACTCTGAAATCTTATGAAATTGATTGCCTTTCCTAAGGGTATTTTTTCTATTGATAAAAGTATGCACTGATTATCTGATAGAAATATTACCAACTACGTGGCATTTACATTTCCCAGGGCAAATGATAAAAAGGCATTTTAATTAGAAATCAGTCCTTTGTGAGTTTCGTTATTGTGACTTGTTCCCCTAGCATTCCCAGCTCTAATCATTTTACTCTGAGAGAAAGGAAATCACACTGGGCAGTGTGCAAAGCTGAGGAGCAGACAGGGACCTCTGCCAGCTGCACCCAAGTACACATTTCACAATTCAGTGTGAGCAAACAGTCCCTGATTTGAGCTCTTTCAACTCTCAACACTTAGCAGATTAAACTCTATCCAGATGCTGTGTTTATATTTCTTATACCTGATTTTAATTTTAGTACATTGATATTGCACTTCTCAGTCGTTTTTAAAAACCAAATAAAAAATGAAGCTATCAGTTTACACAGACTCTGTTATGTGGAACGGGATTCATTTTTAGACATTTCACAAAACACGTTTGCAAGTTGGTGTGAGTGTAAAGAGGGCATAGCTTGGAAGATCATCCTAAGAGAAGCAGCAAAGGGGGGATTCTGGGCCAAATCCAGCGAAGGAAAAATTGGGGATGGAAAATTTTGTGAAATGGGGCAGGAGACGTGTAAATGTGAGCTTTGTTAGAGGATAAGGTTTGATCCACAAGTGGTAGAAAGACAAAGGGCGTTTGGAAGCTCTTTAGTAAGAAGAGGCCTTTGCATGTTGCTGGTCCTCAGAGCAGCTGGGCTTATGGGAACGGCGACACCCCCGGGCTCAAAGCGGGCAGAGAGCTGGATTAGTAAGGAGGAGTACAGGAAAGCACACCCAGATTAGTGGCGTTGACTAAGGCAATGAGTAAAATAGGGATTTGCCAGGGTCTTGAGAATTCATTCACTGGGGAATGTGAGAATATAAGCAGAGTAGAGGTTTGGAAAGAATGGAGCGTGCAGAACCCTGATGTCAAAGAGGAAGACGAGCATACCATGCAAACGTGCTGCACGGCTGGGGTTTCATGGGATGGCTGACCATGTTATTTGTCCTCCAAATTGACTCGCTTTTGAGATTGAAAGGGGGTGCTTTTAATACTTATACTGGGAAATAAGCATAAAATGGGACCGACCTGAGCAAACTGGGGTGCATGGTCACTATATTCATAAGCGGCCTGTGGAGTGAATTTCAGTGGCCAGTAGAGAGAGTGGACATCCATTGGTAATGAACCAAAGACCAAGTTAACAGGAATTGGGGAGCTTGAGGGAGACGAGAACCAGGCAGAAGTAATATCCCTTCCCTTCCTACCTCATGGGTATGACCACACCTAAATAATGTGGCTGCACATTAAATTGTACCTTGTTGGTTTATTTTATACCTCCGGGGAATACTTAGTCAAAAAGAACTTGAGCCAGCGGGAATAATGGCGGGGTGGCCTTGCTTCTCAGAGGCTGCGTGCACACAGGTACTTAGAGCATGTAAGTAGCATTGCTGGGACTCCCTGCTGAACCCAGAAGTTGGCAATCCCCATTCTTTTATAAATACTACAACTAAGATTTAAATCTTTCAAAGCTGCTGAAGAACAGAGTCAATGCATATTTGGAGCAGGCGGTTTAAGTTTTAAAAATAGGCTTCTGGGCAATGCCATCCTCGTTAGAGTTTCTGGCTGCTCAGCCTGGCTTTATTATGGAATTGTTATTGCAGGGATAAGGGGAGAAGGATTAACACTGAAGGAAAAAACATCATCTTTCACTAAAGTGGGGTGGCCAGAGGCAACAATGCAGGTGTGAGTTTGAGAGGAAGGCTTTACAGTGGCCAAAGGCAGAGTGTGTTCACCACCAGGGCTGTTTGTGCTTCTCTGGCTTTGGTGTCCCAGCTAACTAAATAGTCCCTGGCAGGCTGAACTGACACTCTAATGACAGGCTGAAGCCTATGAAATGAAATTAACTATAAAACATGTGTGCACCATCAAACCATTAAATCAGCCGTGGTCTTTGGCTAAAGAGAAGGCTCACGATGCAGGCATATAGGTAGCCACAACAGCCAGTTCTTACAATTTGCTTTACTTTTCCATACCAATTTCTTGTGTTTTACAAAAATGCATTTAATGAAGGCAACTCTCAAAAACTAATCTACTTTTGTAAAAAGGAAAAGTGTGGGGACTTGCGCTATGCAAAGTCCTCTTCTTGCTAAAGAGCCTCTAAACTCCCATTGTCCTCCTACCATTTGTGGGTCAATGTTTATCAAAGCATTTAAACAATAATTCAGTGTCATATTTGAAAGTACGGATTTCTGAATTCCAGTGCTTTGGTTTAAGGCTAGTTCTTTCCACTTTTTTCTAGATCTTGTCCCATCTGCCCTTATGGCTGTCCATCAGGTACCTCCATTCTGCCTGATTCTCTGCTCTCTGCCTTTTCTGGGTGTCTTCCCTTCTGCTTGTTAATATGCTGACTGCACTCCCAAATTCTCCCTTTGTGATGACTTCAAACAGTTACTCAAGCCGGACACCTGGGGTCATCTTTTATGCCTCCATCCCCTCAGCCTCTCAGATACAGACATTCACCAAGTGTTATCAGTTCTACCGTCTAAATAGTGTAAAAATATCTCTCTGTTTGTATCCCCACTGCCACTTTTTTGTTTAAGCCTGTGGTCCTCAACTCTAACACAATCAAGTGAAACACAAGTGCCTGAATCAGGGGTTCGCAACCCTGGCTGTACATTAGAATCACCTGAGGAGCTAAAAATGCACACAACTGCCTGTGCTCTAGTGTCAGAGATTCTGATTTAGTTGGGGGTGTGTGTGTGTGTGTGAGTGAGAGAGAGAGAGAGAGAGAGAGAGAGAGAGAGAGAGACACGGACAGAGCCGTGGGCATGATTTTTTAAATGCCCCCTAGGTGATTCTAATGTACAGCCGGGGATGAGAACCCCTGCTCTGGGCCCTCACCATGTCTTACCCGACAGCCTTAGCCTACTGTTAGACTCTATGCTTCTTGTCCTTTGCCTCAAATCCATCCTCTAACCAGTGGTCTCCAAACATTTTAAATTATATAATCCTTATGGTTTAAAAAAAAAGATTCAACACTGCTCTAATACATGAAATCTTTTTATAAATTATATAATGTACTATTGAACTAATATAAAACATACCCAATAACTGAAAAATAATTTTAAGTTGAGATACAAATAAGTAGAAGTATGAATATTTTCTTTCTGTACCCCAGTTGATCTTAAATTCCCAAATTTGGGAAATATTGCCACAGTAATTGGTCTAAAAGTAAAATCTGATCTTGTCAATCCAGTGTTTATAACCCAGCGCTGGTTCCCCAGCACATGTAGGAGACAGTCCCAGGTTTTCAGCCCTGCAGACAGGGCGATCCATGATATACAAACTTTCCCAGGCTTACATCTCTCCGGAGTGCCATTCTTTCTGCCTAGTGGGGCCATCATCTGTCTATCTACCAAAATCCTTTTCATATTTCAAGACCTGATTCAGACATTGTCTCTTCTGTGTGACCTTTCTCAGAGCCTCCAAACAGGGGGATATTTTTAATCTTATGAGCTCTTTTAACGCTGAGTCTACATCTCTATTTTGACACATACTGTCTTTTAAAAGTCTTTGTTTAGGTGTCTCTCACTAGACTAGAATCTCCCTGGGGGGCAGGAATTTGGTCTTATTGTCTCTTCACTCCTAGTGCCTGGCCTAAATAGTTGGTGCTCAATAATATTGAATAAATGAATGAAGGAACAAATAAACAAAATACTATAATGCATTGGTTAATTGTGTTTTGAAGCATCTATATCCTGTCCCCCCAAAGAAATAAACTTCTAGTGTGTGTGATCTATTGCCGCTTGGGAAGAGAATGTTTGGCTCGTTATTTCAGTTCAAAGAATTATTATGCAATTCCAAGCAGACTTTGCTAAATTTGCATTGCACCTACTAATTATACTCTGTTACGCACTTCACACTCCTCTTCTGATCCCCAAAAGCCTTCTTAAGAATGTATGTACCTGTTGATCCCATGGGAACCAGGCTAGGGCCAGCCTGGCTCCTGCTGGAAGACCAGCTCCCTGGGGCTGAAGCGCAGGCACCTAGCTGTGAAGGGCCACAGCAATACAGTTGCCTTCTGCTGGCTATCTGGGCTAATTTGCCTCTTTTTCCCTGTAGATCAGTGGTTCTCAATCATGTCTACACCTTGGAATAACCTAGGACTTAAAAAAAAAAAAAAAATACTGTTGATGGGCTCTTATCCCAGACATTCCAATTTAATTGGCTTGGGAATGCTGCTTGAGCACTAGGATTTTTAAAAGCTTCCCGTTATTAACACGTGCAGCCAAGGTTGAGAACCCTTACTGTAGATCAAATCTTCCTTCTAGATTTGCTTCCTTGCCCCAGCCTTGGTCTTGATTGATTTGAATTTTTCGAGAAAGAAGTGAGGTCCCCTCAACATTCTAAGGCCCAGCTATGGCTCCAGACATCTCTGCTTTTCTCGATCTCAATGGTCTCCATGCAACAAACAAACAAAATAGCATACTCCCTAATATCTTGACTTTTTGTTATTTAGAAGGGAACTGCCTGAAGTAGTCCTGATTATAGCTTCTCTGAAGTGGTGCCCTAAAGGCACTTAGAAATTGCTTTACAGTTTAGTGGTAATTATCTCAGTGTAATTTTTAAGGCGCATAGAGTGAGGCACCAAGAATTTCCAGAGGTTTCTTATAAAGCACAGGACAGGTGGTTAAGGAGTTTTCCAGTTTATTAGTTGATGAAATTCCAGAAATCTGGGCACATTTTCAAAAGAGAAATTATGTATTTGACTAAGATTGCATTCAAGAGAATTTATCCTCACTAATGATCTGGTTATTTTCTGGCATCTTCCACTGAATTATGTGGATCACTGGAAGATTGCAGGGTGCAAGATCAGAGTGTAAATAGATTTACCAGCTACATATGCCCTAATTGCCTTCTGGACTTTAAGAAAGAAAACTAAATTCAGTTAAGACCTATTGTGTAACTCAAGGGTGTGCCAATTGAAGTGTGCTGATTGAAGTGTGGCTTAGCAGTCAGGGAAGGTGTGATGCTGCTCTTTTAACTTTCCTCAGTGGAAAATGTGTAAAGAGAATCTGGCTGCTCAGGGTCAGACCCACATGGATCCAAAAGTTCAGGGTTCCCAGGACTATACAAATTCACACTGCAGTCACTGCCTTTCTCTGTCTTGCCCGGGTTGGCAATGAGAGACCGGGTTGGCAATGAGAGACCAGGGTGGTTTACACTAAAAGGTTCACGGGAACAAATCAGAGAATCCCAGAGTCAGAGTTCCAAGTCAGGCACCCTGGGGTCACTCAGGCTCAACAGAAATCAGAAGCATGGTTACTAAAATCCAAGGAGGTAGGCCCTTCTGACTGGGCTATAATGTTCCATTCACTGCAGACATCTTGTTTCCAAGATGCTCAAACTCTTACCCTTGATGGAGTAGAAATGTGATAGATACAGAATGTGTCTTTTTGTCAGTCTTCATATTCCTAAAACAGAAGCGACTACTCACTCATAGAGCTCCACGCCC
This sequence comes from Indri indri, assembly GCA_004363605.1. Taxonomy (NCBI): domain Eukaryota; kingdom Metazoa; phylum Chordata; class Mammalia; order Primates; family Indriidae; genus Indri; species Indri indri. The sequence continues at coordinate 4,650 of RJWJ010041392.1, read as the reverse complement.
CTCTTTCATCCTTCAAGTTGCACTGGTAGTGATGTTTCCCAGCCCTGCTAACGTGTCTGTAACACTTGAGTGTACACATACACTAATATATCGACCACACTTTAAGCTCCGTGAGAGGGAAGATACGTGTTTTATGACTTCCCAATATCACTGTAGGTGTTTAATAAATATTTGTCAGACAAATAATCAAAACAAAAAAGTCATTAAACAGGAAAAGAAGGGGAGACAAATTGTACAGCTTGGAAAGATGGCAAAGTGTAAGAACGTTTTGTGATTTTCAGACATTCTCATGGCGTTTCTGTGCTAGACGAGCAGGCAAATGCAGGGGATTAGTACATACATCCACGTGATATCATGACACTTGTTTGAAGGAAGGGTAATTGGGAATATTACCTCTAACTTGCTTTCGGAAGAAATATTAATACAAATTTAAAACACTTCAAAACTGGCTCCTTACAAATTATTAATAATCGATTCTCCTCGGAAGCAATTTTAGCTTATCTATATAGTCTTTGTTTCTCTGACTACATCTTTGGGAAGCTTAGTAGTTCCTATACTCTCTGCCCTTTCAGAGCTTATAGAAATGGTTCAAGTATTCTTCCATCTGTGATTTCAAGGCAAGTATTCTTCCACCTGTGATCCATTCCCCTCCATAAATTTCTTTCTTATTCCCAGATAAATTACTTCTATTTTAGAAAAACTTACATATCTAATTATATATATATCAATTTTTTCTCATTTAACATTTTAGTTTTACATTTAAAACTTATGAGATTTTGCATATATTGCCATATTATAAATTTAATATAAAATAAAAAGCACAAAACATTCTTATATATTATTATAGGTACCTACATATAGACTAAATGTTAAAAACATGCATGGTAAAATAATACCAGTGATAGGATAATGATGAGCTTTGGCAACAATTCCTTACCCTCTCCGAAAACTCCCTAATGTGGAAACCAGTGTTCTAAAAGTTGACTATTATATAAAAGTCACAAAAGTGTTTGTTAAAAATGTATAACTTAGGCTTCAACTTCAAAAACTCTGATGCAGCAGGCCTCAGTTTATATTGGTGAATGTGCATTTGGAGAAGAACCTCTCAGTTGATTCAGCTGCAGGCGATTAGATGACCACCCTAAATCAGTGAATACACACAGCTGGCAGGTGAACGTAGGTCTCTGAAACTCCAGCGTGAGGCCAAGGCAGTCATTAGTTTGTAGGTAGAGTTAAGACCTTGGAATGGATGGAAATATCCAAGGGAGGGTGTAGAGCCAGAAGAGTGGTAGGCAAGGGTAGAAAGCCAAAGTGCAAGAGATAGAAAGAGGAGGAGGATTCTACTAAGGAAACGAATGTGTGCCTGGAGAGGGAGGAGGAGAACAGGGTGCACCATGTCATAGAAGCCAAGGGTTACAGAGAGGGTGCTCAACAGGACCCAATAAAACAAAATGGCCAGGAAAGGGAGGGCCAGAAAAATGCTCGCTGTTGGCTCCTAGAAGGTTGGGTTATTTTTCATTGCATTCCCAGTACCTGGCATATTGTAAACACTTGATAAATGTTTGGGGAACTAAATTTGATTGGCAAGGGCAGCTGCCATACAAGAATTTTAAAGAGCTAAGCTACAACTTGGTTCCATCAGGAACTCTCATTAGAATGAGCAAATTAACGGATATAACAATCCACAATAGAGAATTAATTGTAACCAGATCAATAAAGCAGTTATTTTGAGCCATCTGCCAAGGTGTGGTAATGACATTTAAAAACAAAACAATGCCTAATCCTTGTGTGTACGTGATGATATTCTAGAGAAAGGAATTTTACCAGTAATTTTAAAAAACAAAGCAAAGACCTTTAAAATCTTTAAATTTAGATTGTAAGAGTGGTTTTTTTAATACAAAATGCTCTCTCATGATTGTAGAAGTGTGTGTAATCATGAGGAGAACAAACCACATTAAAGGAGGTAAATGACTCTCCAAGAAAGCACATGTGTTGGTTGCTATGACAACAGCTGGGTTTTATTGGATTGAGAGCAAAAAATCAATTAGAAACCATTGGAAGAACTTGCACAGGAGCATAAAACAGTGTGCCTCACAGTTTCAGGAACTTTGCTACATCTGTGTGCTGAACGACAAGGGTTTGTGTGTGCCCATCAGTGGAGTCGTAAGGAAAGTCACTCTCGAAGCATTGCCATCATTCTAACATCCCCTTTCATAACCTGCTCTTCTCAATACCCACGTAACTTATTAGAGTGGTAAAAAATGCGGCTGGTTACTTGCCTCTTTTGTACCAATGCCATTAAACAATTTTTGGCTCTGATCTATTTGTCTTGGAACAAAACAGTTTTCATTTGTATTTATACAGACAGCCTACATCTCAGTAGCAGTTTCTTCCCACACATGGTATGCACCTGGCTAGTTAAGAAAACACAGGGGGGATGAGCAGCCTCAGGAAGCCATCCTGCCAACCCTCGCCCAGGTCTCCTTTCTCTCTTTCCTTGGGGATCTACTATTCTCCATTCCTATCTTTCTGAGGTACTAAGAGGACTAAAGAAAGATTTCCAAGTTTTTCAAACTTCTTAAAACATTGTTTAATTGCTGGAATGGGAAGGGGCCCTATGACAGAGAAGATAAAGGCTCAAGAACAGCCACACCAAGACCATACATCAGCTCTAGATCACCATGGGTGCTCTAGAACATTTGGTGGAAGGGTTCTTATGGTCATCCAGTGATAGCTTTTAGTCTAATGAGCTCATTAATCTCATGAGGAAATGGTCAGGCTTTCAGAGTGGACTGTACATAGTTCATTTATGAGATTACCAAGGGAAAGAGTGACCCATTGAGAGGGTCTTGTCTTTTCCTATTTATGCTGCATACCACTAGCAGATTAATCCCAAATCACCCCCTTCATCGCAGTGTTTTTCAAATTTGAGACACATTACTGGGTTTGGGGATCAACTTAGCGGGTTGAGACCATCATTAAAACAAAAAGAAGAAGAAAGAGATTAAGATAGAAAATACAGTGAATCTCAGCAAAAGTTAAAATGTGTTCTGTGAAACTTGTTCCAGTCTCTCTCTACATATTTATGCACTGAGTTACTAGATTGAATGTATTTCTTACTCCAGGTCCTGGCCAAAAAGGTTGCAAAGTCAGACTCTTCTCTGCTAAGAATTGCTCAATGTTCTCAGTGGTCTACAGAAAAAAATGAACAAAGAATTCCAACTCCTTCATTCTAGGGCTGGGATTGTTCCCCAAATCTACAACTCACTTCTGCAACTTCGTGCTAGGCTCTAACTTGTCTACTTACTGTCCTCTCAACTTTCGCTCATCTCAGTGTCCATGCTCCACTGTGCCCCTTCCTCCTAATGCCTCATGTCTTTTGTGGTTTCAAGTTCTCTCCCTTCAGAGACCATTCAAGCCACTTCACCCACAGGTTCTCCATCTCCTCCCACCACTCACCTCTTCCTTGTGGTGCTGCCCATTTCCACGTCTTAGCTCTCCAGTTGTCTGCTCTGCTCTGTGTCTACCTCCTATCACAATCCGCTCCCACATCTTTAGTAATGTCTTCTCCCTCCCTGAGTCTGCCTCCCTCTCCCTGTTGCTTTCCTCTTGGCATCTGCCTTCTAGCTCATCTTCTCATTGGCCTGTTTTTGTTGTCTTGTTCTTTCTGCTTTCTCGTGTGTATCTCTAGTCTCCCCACTTGACTGAAAGCAACTTGAGCCCAGGGACTCGAGTATCGCCATGATGTTTGGCACAATGGAAGGCATCTAATAGGAGCTCAGTAAAAATGTCTTGAATCAATCAATCATCAATCCCTCCTTTCCACTGAAACTCTACCATAATCACTCCAGGATTTTTCTCTTTAGATGCAATATTTTGCGTCTGAAATGACTTTGCTTTTCTAAAGCTCTCTCATATTTATTACCTCATTTGATTTTATCTATAAGGATTTGGTTAAGTAGGCATGGGTTATGGTACTCATTCTTGAGAGATGAGGTGATTGAGTCTTAAAGAGGTTTGTAACAGTGACATGGCTTATCAGTGATGTTCCCAGAACCAGAATCTAGGATACATCCTATTCTGTTTCATCATCCTCTTCCAATGTAAATTTGACAACAGTAATCACACAACAAAACAAGAGGCTCACTCCATGCAAAATGTTGTGTATGGAGAAGAAAGCCAAAGAAATAGTCCCAAGACATAAACTGTGTTCTTATGGAATAAGAAGTTGAATACCTTGTATCAAGGCCAAAATTCTAGGTATCATTTTTGTTTCTGTAATTGCACTCGAATTCTAATGATGCCACAGTAAATGGGAAGAAATGCACTATCTCTGCCTGTGGAGGATGTGCTGCTTCCAACTGTCAGGTTGACAAACTTTTCATTAATCCCATTCTGACAATTAGCTGGGACTCTGTACAGGGTTACAACTCAGAACCAAGCTCTCTTTGTGGTCAATTTGTTAATTTGCTTCTTACCAAGCTGTTCTCCTAAATGTCGGCCTCTCTCAGTTGAGATGACCCGCTCGTCTTCCATGTCACACTTGTTCCCAACCAGAATAACCTGGGCATTATCCCAAGAGTATGTTTTGATTTGAGTTGACCTAAAAGAAAAGGAACAAGCACAAAATGATCAGAGAGAAGAAGAACA
>RJWJ010041391.1:0-13517 GCA_004363605.1 Indri indri | reverse complement strand
AATTTTAATACTTAGAGAGGAAAAGTGTCACCGTGAAGTAGAAAATGAATCAGGGGATGCAAAATTCATTTCAGATGAATACAAAAGAGATGGAGCTTTAAAAATGCAAAGTTGCATTGGAAACAAGATGAATTTTTGTAAAGCTTTTAATCTCTCACCCCTGGCGCAAAATCAAATTGGAGCCAGGCTTTTGGGAGAGGATTTCTTTTGGCATCTACACTGCTGTATTTTCACATTTTTAGAGCCACCTGTTGTATCATGCACCTGTCTGCTCTCAGGTGATTTACTACAATTAAGAGTTTACATGTATTTTCTAGCTAAGTTTAGCCTCCTCTTCTCAAAATAGATTTGAGAAGTGGGGGGGAGAGACTCACACTCCGCACCCCATTCCCCAAACAATGATTGCTTTCTCACTTTTATCCTACAAATTCAAATGTAGCCAGTATAACTAGCATTATATGGTGTTAGCAATCTGTTCTCTGAAGAGAAAATTTGCATTAGCCAGATAAGTCTGCAATACTTGGTTCGCTTTTGTTCTATCATCACATGATAATTACAACATGTAACTCTAAGAGCTTACTTTGTAAAATGAATTTCTTATCATCACACAGCAAGCTTAGGCTACCAGTTGAAGGAACCAAACCTTTCTGGAAAACAATGACATTTCCTTTGCTTTGGAAATTATGTATGATATGGGAAACAATTGCAAGTAAAATTATAAGTTTGGATTATTCATATCCTTACAGGCAAAATATAGGCCCATGCCCCCACACACACTTCTTAAAAGCATCATTAGCATTTGTTTAGTGTGTATCTCTAGCATGCTAAAAAACAATGTTAAACACTATTATTTTTAATGACTTTTTGAAATTATGAAAACATATTGTGATACCAATGTTTATATTGTTACAAAAAGGCTGTTTGAAACTGTGTCAGTGTTCATCCTGGAAAAGTACTTTCTCTAGGTTACAAACACGTGGCCCACAAGGGCAGCAGAGTTCCAAAATGTGGGTTTTGTTGATTTAGAGAAGGAATTGTCAAAATGTCTATAAAAGACCATAGAGTAAAATATTTTAGGTTTTGTGGGCCATATATTCTCTGCTGCAACTACTCAATTCTGCTGCTGTAGCATGAAAGCAGCCATAGACAACACATGAACAAATGGGTGTGCCTGCATTTAATAAAGATTTATTTACAAAAATATAGGGCCAGCCAAGTTTGGCCTATGAACCATAATTTGCCAATCTCTGATTTAGAGGCAAGAATGCAACTGACAGAAACCGGACATCAGTGGCATTATATATGGCAACAAAGAGAATATTCTCTGCCCCAAGTGAAAATAATAAATGGAGATAATGGCACATAGGGTTTCTAAATTGAAACTAATATATAACTGGTATGTTGGTATATTTCTTAGATTTTACATGATGCTATCCAGATAGGCAATAGGTAAATGATTCATTGAAGGTCACAGTAAATTATATATAAGAAGAATTGTCACCACAGCAAAAAAAAAATCAGTGGGGTTGCTGTTTGCCTATAATTTCACCTACTTAAAAATTTTTGGAGGTAGGAAGAACCTGGAAGGAACCTTTTACTGTTTACTAAAATTTTATTAGGTAACATTTCTTAAAACTTTTTTAGTTTTATTTATTATAAGGATATAGCCAATTCTGTAATATAAACCAAAATATTTAACATAGCCCCATCAGACTTCTGAGCAATATAAAGAAACCAAATGGTGTGTGTATATATACACACATTCATATATACATACATATGTATACATATATACAAATACATGTATACATAAATACATAACACACATGCACACACACATATTCCTGGCAATAAAGCAACCAACTACAGTGATGCTACTACTACTGATGATGATGATGATGATGATGATGATGATGATGATAGCTTTCCATTATGTTTGGGGAATTATGTTAGATCATTTTACAAAATTATTTTTAATCCTCAGTGATACCTATGGAGTAGGCATCATTTTCCCATCCTCCTCCGTGGATGAGGAAATACAGGCTTTAGGTTACTTTATCTAATAATACATAGTTATTAAGTGGGTACATTTCGGATTAGTCTGGCACCCATATAAACAACCTACCCACAGACAATAGAGCAAAATTTTCTAATTCTCCAATTTACAAAATAAAAGTTAATTTAGTTACACAAAGTTGATTACATTTATGAAATTCCAACCCAACTTACCTACTAAAGTGACAGCTCAGAGAAGCCAAATGTGATATGCACCCACTCTCCAAGACCAAAACTACATAACAGAGCAATACTTTTGCATGATGAAGAGCTATAACTAGAATCAGCCAAGGTTTTCTTCATCTATTGAATAAGGTACAGGAGGAAGGAAACTCACATTCAGGCCTAATAATATTAAGTTATTGAAAATTCCAAATGATAAATAAGCAATACAAGCAGGAATAGGAGTAGAATGCATTGGATTAGTCACCAAGCTATCTTTTACTTACATTGATTTTTACTTTAATCATTATAATGTCGTTGCAAATATATAAGCAATAACATTGTAAACAACTAGAAAACTAAGCAAAATGTATGAAACAAATGTTTTTTAGACATAGAAAAATAGGCAACAAAGAAATGATTCTTGAGAGAGAAGAAATATTAATAAATGAGATAAGCCTTAAAATCTCCCTGTATTTCTTCTTAAAGGCACTGTCTTAACTATGGCATAGAGAGAAGAAATACGGAGTTTAGTAGTCTTGTTGAGCTGAGAAGACAAGGAATGAAAATTGGGGATGCTCATACAGATAGCAAAAAGTCTAAATTGTAGTCACTTTGCTTCTTTGACTCAATCACAATCTGCACATGCATAGGATGAAATTTCATTGTTCCAAGCAAAGAACTATTAGTGGAGAAAGAACAAGTACCCAGAGAGCTACAAGCTTGACAATTTTCAGTGCTCCAATAAGCCTGGGAAATATTGGCATTCCAATCAGCTAGAGTGGAGAGATCTCAACGAATATCTGGGGTATTCTGCAGAGAGCCCAGAAAAACCATGGTGTACTGTTAAGACACAACTAGCTCTAGAATAAAGAGTACTCTACACCAGAGGTCAGTATGCTATGGCCCACAGTTCAAATCTAGACATTGCCTTTTTTTTATGGTTTATAAGCTAAGAATGGAGAATGACTGTTACAGTATTATAGGGTTATTTTAAAAGCCAAAAAAAAGTGACAGTATCATGCATAGGCCATAAAGCCTAAGACAGTTACTATCTTTCTTTTGAGAGAAAGTTTGCTAATCTTTGCTGTAGACCTACCCAGAAAAAGCTTCTAAACAAATCTCAACAAGTTCAAACTTATCCAAAAATAACCTAATTACCAAAACAATACCCAACTTTCCATATCAGAAGAAAACAAAGATACTAAACAATGTAAAATCATGATGACTAGCATTAAATCAAAAATTATTAAACATGAAAAGATGCAAGAAAATATAACATGTAAGTATAAAAATTAGTAAGTAAACAGATCCAGGAATGACAGTGGTGATGAAATTAGCAGACAAGAATTTTTTAAAAGCTATTATAAATATGTCCAAAAATTTTTTCAACTGTGAACATAATAAGGAGACAAAGGGAAGATAGAAAGACCAAAATAAAACATTTATAGATGCAAAAATATATCTGAAATAAAAAATTACTACCAAGACTTGACAGCAGATTTTACACTGCAGAGAAAAATATAAGTAAACACAGAGACAGTCATAAAAACTATCTAAACTGAAGTACAGAAAGAAAAATGTTAAAGAAAGAAATAGAAAAATAAAATTTTTTAAAAAACCACATTTGACCTGTGGGATAATATCAAGCAATTAACATACCTATGATTGGAGTCCGGAAAGGAGAAAGGGGCAGAAAAATATTTGAAGAAATAATTGTCAATAGTCTTTCAAATTTGATAAAAACTATAAACCCACAGACCCATGAATATCAACAAACCTCAAGCTGGATAAAGAGAGAATCTCAAGGAGCCCAAGAAAAAAAAAGACACTTTAATGTAAGAATTATGCCTACTATCACAACAAAAGCGATGTAAGCTGGAAGAAAATAGAATAACATCTTTCATATACTAAAAGAAAAATAAAAGACTGAAACCTGGGGAAAAAAGACTATAAACCAGTTTCTAAAAACTCTCCAAAACATAAGGGCAAATAAAGTCATTTTCATACAAAAAAAGCCTTTAAAAAATTCATGGGCAACATACCTGCACTACAATTAATATTAAAGGAAGTTCTTCAGGCTGATGGAAAATTATACCAGCTGAAAATTCAAAACTGCACAAGGAATGAATAGTGCTGAAAGTGGTAAATATGTGGGTAATTATAAAAGATATTATTCACTTTTAATGTATTAAAATGATAACTATTTAAAGAAAAATCAATTAATTATGTTTATAACTTGTATAGAAATAAAATGTTTGACAACAATAGCACAAAGAACAGGAGGTGGAAAATGGAATTATTACACAGTTCTTACATTTTGAAGTGCTAAAATATTATTTTAAAAGTTAATATTATATAATGATCAGTTAAAGATGAATACTATAACCCTAAGAGCAACTACTAAAAACAACAAATGAGTAGAGCTAATAAACCAATAGTGCTATAAAATATTAGAATATACTCATTCTATGAAAAAGAAAGATAATGGGGGAAAGAAGATAAATTGGACAAATCTAAAGCAAATAGCAAGATGACAAACTTTATTCCAACCATTATGATCATCCCATTAAATATACGTGATCTAAACACCTCAAGTAAAAAGCAGATTTTCAGGCTATATAAAAAAGCAAGACCAACCAACTATATGCTATCTATGAAAAACACATTTTTAAAATGAGCAAAAGATTTAAACACTAGCTTTACAACAGAAGACATACAACTGGGCAATCAGCAAGTGAAAAGATGCTCAACATCATTAACCATCAGGAAAATACAAATTAAAATCACAATGAAATACCACTACACATTCATTTTAAAATATGAACAATACCAATTGATGGAACTGAATTCTGATACATTGCTGATTAGAATGTAAAATAGTATAACTGCCATAGAAAACAGTTTGATAGTTTCTTATAGTGTTAAACATATGCTAACTATATAACCTAGTAATTTCATTCTAGATATTTACTCAAGAGAAATGAAAAGATGTGCCCACAATAACACTTGTACACTAATGTTTATAGCAGCTTTATTCATAATAGCCTAAAACTATAAACAACCCAAATGACCAGCAGCAGGTGAAAAGATAACCAAACTGTGGCATATTCGTGCAATGGAATATCACTCCATAAAAAAAAAAAAATAAACATGTATAAAATACTGATACTTGCAAAAATATGGGAGAATCTCAAAACATGCTAAATGAAAAATCCAGACCAAAAGGTTAAACACTGTATAATTTCATTCTTATGTAATTCTAGAAAGTGCAGGCTAATTTATAGTGACAGAAAGTGGATTAGTGGTTGCCTAGGGTTGGGTAGCTGGTGAGGATCAAAGCAAAGGAGCATGTGATGGAGATGTTGTATATCTTGACCGGGGTGGTGGTTATAAGGATACAGTAGTTCTGCTTATCCACAGTTTTGTTTTCCAAGGATTCAGTTACCTGCAGTCAACTGTGGTACACTAACAGGTAAGTACAGTACAATAAGATATTTTGAGAAAGAGAGAGACCATATTTACACAACTTTTATCAGAGTATATTGTTATAATTATTCATTTTCATTAGTAATTGCTGTTATTCTCTTATTGTGCCTAATTTATAAATTAAACTTTATCATAGGTATGTATGTACAGGAAAAAACAGTATATGTAGGGTTTGGTACTATGCATAGTTTCAGGCATTTACTGAGGGTCCTCTATCATATCCCCTGCAGATAAGGAGAGACCACTGTCTTTTGTTAAAGTTCATCTAACTGCACACTTAAATATATTAATTTTCTTTATGCAAATTATAGTAATAAAGCTGATTTCGAAGAAAAAAAGAGAAATATCATTATTATAGGAATTCATCTGATTTTTAAATAACCTAATCTCAGAAAAGTTTTATATTTCTGTAAATACCCTCTCATGTTATGTAAAGCAGCCCCAACAATAACCTCCAATTCTTCTTATCTTCTCCTCATGCTACTTGTCAGTTGTCACCGTGTTTACACTGTGTACTTTTCAAAGAAACTAAACTGAAAGAAGATGGAAGTAATTGGCATATTCATAAAAAAAAATTCCAAAAAGCTAATGTACATCCTACCCACCAGCCACTTCAGAGCTCTCCATTACAGGAATCCCAGATTTGTAACAGGATCCAAGAAGGTAATATAGGACATAATATTAGACAATAGAAAGTGATTGAGGACCTATATCAATGTAATTTGTCAAATAATCTAAAAATTGTAATCATTGTGTTGTCCAAAATAATCAAGCATCTTCCAAATGCTAACAAGAAATTTAACACATAAATTCCACTTTAAAGCCTCATTTTCAGGAATACTTAGTCCAAAGAAAATACATATATCTGAAGTAACCAAAAAGATTCCCTTTAGGTTGTATTAAATTATGGATTTATGTTATTAATGCAGTCCTTATAGAAAAATTTGAAGATTTAACAAAGGTGAAAGGACTTTGAAGGAAATGAAGTCAGGCAATAGCAGGGAAAACAAAGTTTCAGTAAGCCCAAATTTGAGTTCTTCATAAAGTCAAAGTGAAGAATAGAAGTGAGTCAAACGTAGGAAAAAAAGTTAAAAACAAATGAGACATTTCTGTCTTGATTTTTAACTTCATCTAAATGATTCAGACTGTCCATCTCTTCTATCTCATGTCTCTCTTATTTCACTGCAGGAGTATCCATACAAAAAATAATAACAGTAAGTCATCTTTCAAAGTATTATGTGAGTCTGGACTTCAATTTCCCAATGATCTCTGATTCCCTGCTGCTGACAATGGTCACATCACAAAATCCTGTTTCATCCACAATAGGAGGGTGTAAGTTGCATCACTATGTTTTCAGAAACCACAATGTCTTTGTGGGAGCAACTAGCAAAGGAAAATTTGTAGAAGTTCAAGGTTATATAAAGAACAGATGGGTGCTCTGGGAGAAAATACTGATCCATTAATAACTGAGAACGAAACACCACAGATAAAATAGAAATGTTTGTTACATATTCCAGGTTGAAAAACTAGCTTCTTTTTAAATATCAGAAAATTAAGTTTGTGTTTGCTTCTGTGTAATCTGTTTTGTATATAGATCTTACTTATTTTGCATGACGGAACTTTCAGGAATTCATTTATCCCACACAATTATGGAGCCACTAACTAAATACCTTGATTTTAGGCACTGGAATAGATGTGGATAACACAGACAAGAGTATGAAGTCATGGCTTCAGTGGCTTCAGTGGCTTCTGTGGTTTTTGCCACTGAGAAGCTAGAAATAACCACAGGCAACCCTACTTAGCTAGAGCAAATTCCATGCACTGACATTATCAAGATGACTTAGGAAATCTGAAATCAGTCTTTTTAGTTTACAAGATTTAGGAGCTGCTAGGGGATCCTGTTACACATAAGCCTTGAAACTGGGAGAGAACACAAAACCCACTGCACAGGGGTAGGAATTAATAATTAAGGTTCCTTGTTAGACTCTAGTAAGAGACATTGGTATGATGTTAAGGATGAACACCCAGCAAGTCCTGCTGAGACACAAAAGGGCAATAAGTTTTGAGTAAGGTTTCAGACCTTGCACATCTCTGCTTCTGATACTTGTGCAGAATGCAGAGAAGCTGAGTTCCCAGTTAAGGGAGGGATGGAAGGTGCTGGGAATGTGTGAAAAAAAAAACACAAAGATGGGCTCCTGGGTGAATCACTACATGCAACAAGTTAAGAATAATTGCTACTGTTACTTATTAAATGTTTATGACTCTGTGTTCACTGGGCATGTATTATCTCATTAAATAGTCAATAAACACTCTAAGGAAGGCACTATTAATTATTCCTATTATCAAAGAAACCAAATTTCTATCATGTTTGAATTTCAATCCATTTAAAATACTTTTTTATATTTTTTTTTATTTTTTTTTGTTATTGTTGCTACTGTTTATTTGAAATCCCTCAGGGAAACAGAGGCTGGAGCCCATACTGCTTACACAGAAAAACACAGGGCTGGTAAGTTCATTTTCAGCTCACAGGAAGAAATGTTATTTCCTGCACCAAATCTATTTGATAATTTAATGACAATATAAGAATTCCCAGTACTTACTCTTAAAGGTTAAGTTCCAGAAAAATTAAACAGAAAATTTTAAATGTCTTCAGAAGAACTTGTCTTCTTAAGACAGAAGCTTCTGCATTCTTTCTCAAATTTTTATCAATACACAGGGTCTCCTAGAATTAATAAATAAATTCAATAAAATCTCAGGTTGCAAAACTAATGTACACAAATCAGTAGCATTTCCATATACCAATAACAGTCAAGCTAAGAGTCAAAACAAAGATTCAACAGCATTCACAATAGCTACAAAGAAAATAAAATACCTACAAATATACTTAACCAAGAAGGTGAAAGATCTCTACAAGGAAAACTACAAAACATTGATGAAAGACATCATAGATGACACAAATAAATGGAAAAACATCCCATCCTCATGGATTAGAAGAGTCAACATTGTTAAAATGTCCATATTGCCCAAGTGATTTACAGATTCAACAAAATACCAATGTCATTTTTCACAGATCTAGAAAAAATAATCCTAAACTTCATATGGAACCAAAAAAGAGCCCCAATAGCCCAAGCAGTATTAATCAAAAACAAAAAACAAATCTGGAGCCATCACACATCAAATTATATGACAAGGATACAGTAACCAAAATGGCAGGATACTGGTATAAAGGTAGAGATACAGACCAATGGAACAGAATAGAGAATCCGGAAATAAAACCATAGAGCTATGACCAACTGATCTTCAATAAAGCAATCAAAACATATACTGGGGAAAGGATGACTATTCGATAAATGGTGCTGGGAAAATTGGATAGCCACATGCAGAAGAATGACACAGGACCCCTATCTCTCACCATATACAAAAATTAACTCAAGGTGGATTAAAGACCATGTTCAGTGAAATAAGCCAGACCCAGAAAGGCAAATACCACATGATCTCACTCATGTGGAATCTAAAAGAAAAAAGAAAAGAAAATTGATGTAGAAGTAGACAGTAGAACAGTAGAGACTAGGGAAGGTAGAGGGGAGGGGAGGTTGGGGAGAGGTTGATTAATGGGCACAAAGTTATGATTATATAGGAAGAATAAGTTCTTGTGTTCTTTTTTTTTCTTTTTCTTTTTTTTTTCCTATCCTGCCATCCATTAGTAATTTCTGGTGTTCTATTGCACAGTATGGTGGCTCTGGTTAGCAAAGAAGTGTTGTATATTATAAATTAGGTAGAAGAGAAGTTTTTGAATGTGTCTACCACAAAACAATGATAAATGCATGAGGTGATGGATACAAACCACCCTGATTTTATCACTATACAACATATACATGTATCAAAATGTCAAACTTACCCCTGCAATATGTACAATTACAATATGTCAATTAAAAAATTTTAATGACTGGAATAGTCAAATCTGACTGATGCATAGCATGCTCAATAGCACTCTTCAGTGTCTTTGGTTGGCTTTTTTTATATTCTCACTCACTCATGTTCAATATTAGCCCACATCTGATTTTGACTCTCTTTATCTAGTACACATTCCTAATATCTCACAATAATCTTTCCAAATAGGGGAAATAAAAACATCTTCAGTTTTACGCAAATGGATCCCATATGCCCTTTTACTTCTAAGTAATGTCTACAAGGCTCGCAGCTCAAAACTGTAATTATATGACAAGCCTTAAGCAAGAATAAAATTTGTTTAAATGTATCTAATCTGAGATACTAGTAAGGGTAAAAAATAAACACAAAATTTGGTGCTCATAAAATGAAATAATAAAAGAAATTATGATTTCCTTAGGTTCCAATATATTTTGCTATACAAACTAATGTATATGCCCAATGTTAAGTATTTCACTCATGCTAACCTGCAGGAAACATTCTATAGCATGGATACTGTAGCAGTCTGAATCTAATCAGAAGACAGAAATCACACAGTAATTTACATGAGGGAAAGTTAATCTAAAGAATTATTAACTATGATAAATAACTATAAGACATAAGGAAACTATACACAGCACCCAGGGCTAATGGAGAGTACACAGGAGGAATAAACTTGGAAGGCATTCAGATCTTGCTGGAGAAGGCATGGTTTGCCCACTGGATAGCAGGAAATTTCATTGCTTTGATCAGGCCAGAGCTGTTATGGATTTGCTGGGCAAGAAATAGGCACCTGCCAGAGTGCAGGTGGGAAAGCGAGTGGTCAGTAACTGGTGGCATGAGTACGCGATGGGGTCTGGGTGCTGGTTGGAGCAGAAGGCCTTCAGATCATGCAGGATGTGTAGCAGCTCTGGTTTCTGTGTCAAGAGGGCTATCAAAGGGTTATAGCCGGGCTGAGGCTGCAAAGTCAGGGAAGAACCCTGTTTGGAGTCCACGGCTAGAAAAGGAGCCACCAGACATCCTCACACTCATACCCCCAAACCATGGTCTGCACAAAAACCTGCAAGAGAGTCTCTTCCTCCTGTCAAGTCTGTCCAGCATCCTCTACTGAGAGAGCTTAACATGGTACCCACTTTAAAGAAGAAATACTTGAAGGAATTTTATTGTTTATATCGAAGGGTTCATATAGAGCTGAGAGGCAATGAATTAAGAACAGACAGTCAAAGGCTCTTCTCTACCTGTGAATCCTTTCTCTATTCTTCTGGCTTTGTCTCTAGTTTTACCATCTCTCTCTCAAAAAAAAAAAAAAAATTGAGTACCTACTATTCACTAAGAAAAGATGAAAAAACACAGTTCATGTCCCTAAGGAGTAGAGGGCAGGGAAACAAGAAAACAAACAATTGAAATGCAATGTGGGGTCAGTACCAAAGTAGAGATGTGTACACAAGATTCAGGCTCCGACTGCTCATTTCTGCCCGTGGATCTCAAGAAAGGATTCAGTCCGAGAGGCTAACTTCACTATTTTGTAGCACAGCAGTGTTATGAAGCTTATAGCAAGTAAATCACTAATAATGATCAAGGTATTGAGGTTTTCATGACTTTTTTTTTTTAATATAAACGTGTGTGGAATCAGGGCATTCCCTATAAAAGCGTCATTTTTACTTTCTTGAACATTAACAGGTTTCTTGAGAGGATAAAAACTTTTTAAAGTTAAGGCTACCATGGCAGGAACTACACACAATACAAGTGTGTCATTTATGCTGCTGTCCACAGTCTTGATGTGCCTATAGGAATATATTATATTCACAAGACTACCACATTTGATAATTAATAAAGGGCATATGAAGCTTTTGGCTGGTCTCAGACTTTAATGATCCTGAAATTTCTAAATTAATGCAATTAAAAAGAATCAAAATACAGACTTGCCCAGAGATATGAGGCAGTTCCCAATGTGCCAAAACCTAAAAAAGTAGGTAGTTATACTTCTCAGTCTGGAAATTAGATAAGAGATATGATCTTTCAGAAACCTCCATACTGTTTTCCGTAGGGGTTGTACTAATTTTCAGTCTCACCAACAGTGTATAAGCATTCCTTTTTCTCTGCATCCACACCAGCATCTATTGTTTTTGGGCTTTTTAATGAATGCCATTCTAACAGAAGTAAGGTGATATCTCATTTTGGTTTAATTTGCATTTCCCTGATGATTAGTGATGTTGAGCATTTTTTCATAATGTAGTATATGTATACCATGGAGAACTACTTGGCCATAAAAAAGAATGAATTAATGCTTTTTGCAGCAATTTGGAAGGAACTGGAGACCATTACCCTAAGCAAAGTGTCTTAAGAATAGAGAAACAAACACCACACGTACTCTCTAATAAATTGGAACTAACCGATGGCCACACAAGCACTCAGAGGAAAGTAAAAGTCATTGGAAATCAAGCAGAGGGGAGGGGGGAGAAGGGGAAGGGCAAAAACTCACCTAATGGGTACAATGAACACTATTCAGGTGATAGGCCCATTTATAGCTCTTATTCAAGCCATGTATCAAAAACATCTGTACCTCCTTAATATTTTGAAATTTAAAAAAAGAGATAGGATCCGCAGAGTTTGAAAGTCAATATATTGGTTTTTGTTGAAGCCACATGATTGCCTAGAGAGGAGCCATAAGGAGAGAACAAAATGACTATCTTAAGTTGGGTTATGCAGAAACAGAGTCTGAAATGGAAATTCTTATTCAAGTTATTATTGAAGGAGTGCTCTCAAGAGAAGGGGAGTAAAGGAAGCACAGCAGGGCAGGGAAAAAATCTAAGCAAGGATGTGGTCTCAGATGAAGTTTAGCTTCAACTTAATCCCATGCGGATCTCTGAATCAGGAACACATTGCAGAGCTGACCCCACCTTGGGGCAAGGAGGCCAGAATTCTACAGCCCCGCTCCCATCAGAGAATTGTTAGCTCAGGCTGCATTGGGAAGGGAGCAGGGCCTAGCTCATTTTTCAGGAAAGTCTTTGGAGAAGAGGTCAGTTGTGAAGCATTATCAGCAAACACCAACAGCAGCTGTTAAATTGAGAGCACTGGCAGGTAAAGAGGATCTGGATGGGACACCAACTGTGTCCACCACAAAAATCAATGCATAAACTTTGGGGAATCCGTATGGAGGAAGAAAACATGTGAGGGACACTGAGAAAAAGTCTAAGAAGGATGGCAATAATTAAAGACAATTGTATTAGTAGCAGCCATAATAGGTTTGTCTGAGCATCAAAACAGAAACTATAAGACTGAAAATAGAGCAGAGTGAAACAGTTACAAACAACTCACTGTAGTCAACTCATTGTAAGATCTCTACACCAAATAAAGTTCAGTAGCTCCCTTTATCCACAGGGAATATGTTCAAGATCCCCAATGGATGCCTGAAATCATGGATTCTACCAAATTCTGTATGTACTATGTTTTTTCCTAAACAGACCTATGATAAAGTTTAATTTATAAATTAGGCACAGTAAGAAATTAATAACTAACAAAAAATAGAACAATTAAGTAAAATAAGGGTTATTGAACACAAACACTGCAATGCTGAGACAGTAGATCTGATAACCAAGAAGTCTACTAAATGACTAACGGGAAGGTAGCGTATATAGCCTGCGTAAGCTGGATGAAAGGATGATTCGCATCCCGGGAGGATGGAGCAGGACAATACAAGATTTCATCACGCTACTCAAAATGGCACACACTTTAAAACTTATGAATTGTTTATTTCTAGAATTTTCTATTTAATATTTTCAGATTGTGGTTGACTGTGGGTAACTGAAACTGGGGGAAGCAAAATTGTGTATGGGGGGGCTACTGTATTTTTTTAAAGATTATGCATATTGTAATCTTTTGTT